>VALG01010044.1:0-10564 GCA_009835305.1 Ipomoea purpurea
TTCTTGCAATGAATGGTGTTATAATGGTGCCATTAATGGCATATTGGTAGTGGTCCTCGGAATAACATAAAGCCCACTATTGTATTTTAGATCATTATTTTACTTACATAGCGCTTGGTTGGAGGGAATTTAAATTCTATTTTCATTAATTTTCATCTAATTCAAAGGCTAATAAATTCTTTTAGTTTGATTGGAATGAATTGCAATTATTTCATTTTCATGGAATTAAAATCCATGTCGTCCCTCGGGATTTTAATTCCATGAATTTAAGAAGAAAAAAATAATTATGAGATAAAATTAACCCTCTATTTTTTTTTTTTAAACTTAAAATGATGTCCACAATAACAATAGGCATTTTAGACTTTATACTACTTATACCCCTTTCAATTACCCTGTATACTAAAATATGGAATTGAAATCCCCAATAATTATACTCATGTAAACCAAATACTAGAATTAAATTCTACTTTATTTCCATAATTCATCTTCCATGAAATTATAATTAGTTTTCCACGTTAATTCCCTCCCTCCAACCAACGCCCCAATAACAATTTGTACTAATTTGACATTCTAAACTGATCAAAACTTTTGATAACCCTTAACCGACGAAGCTCCGATCTCAATTATCATATACTATTTCACCATAAACATAACTCTAAGACACGTTTGGCTACAATGAGAGAATTAGAGATGAAATAAATTGTAATTTCGTGAAAATAAATAAGTGTGATAAAGTAAAAATTCAAATTTCATTATTTGAATTGGTAGGCATTAATAGACCTAATGGAAATTTGTTTGGTATATATATGGAGATTGAGAAGGGAATGAAGTAATATAAAGACTAAAATGACCGTGCATTGCAATTCCAAAGGAAAAGTGTAGGATTACTAAGGGGGGAAATTTGGTCATCACACTCCAAAATTCTTCGAGATAGGGTTTACAATTCCTCTCAACCAAACTCTGAAATTTTTCACTTCTTGGAATTAATTGAGAAACGGAATTACAATTCCTCTCTACGACCAAACATGCTATCATTTTTAATTTTACTATGTAGGGTGAACATAAACTTCCTAAGCATAACCTCAGGTCTAATGTATACTATCCTTGACATTTTATGTGGAAACTACGGGCATTTTGGTTGGAGGGAAAGAATTCAATTCCTAGAAGAGAAATAATGTGGAATAAAGTGAGAATTTAAATTCCATTGTGTGGTTTGCAAGAATATAATTACTAGAAATTTCAATTCAAATGGTTAGTATACATGAGAATTGAAAAGGAATAAGTACTATAAAGTCAAAAATGTTTATTATTATTAGGGAAAATGGCCAATTTTCCTCCTTAAATTATATACTTATAGCACTTTCCCCCCTAAATTATTTAGTGGCTCTTTTTTCCCTAAAATGTTAAATGAACATATTTACCCTTAAAATAAATATTTCATTTATTTTTATTCTCTAACAAATTATTACTATAATTTGGTTCATACCAAAGAGATACTATAGCAACCAAACCAAATATTCCAATTACAATTTAGAATCAAAACCGATATTTAGAGTTTATTAAAATCGCGAACAAGAATGACCGGTTCATGTTCCGAACTGAAAAAAAAATACATTTTTTGCTTGAATTTATACTATTTTAAAATAAAGACGGTTCAAAGATCGCGAACCGGATCCGGAACCATCAGTTCACGGTTCAGGTCCAGTTTTTTTGATTCATAAATTTAATAAATAGAAATCCAAATATTGGGTTTAGATCTGAATCATAACCGAAAACTTTTAATTCGATTACTATAGTGTCCGGTTCAGTTTGAACGCAAAGCCGTGATCATCGCTACATATACACAATAATTTATTGGAGAAGTAAAATAAATAAAATGTTTACTTTAAGGGTAGAAATGTCAATTTAATATACAGGGCGGAAAATCACCACTTTTAAAATAATTGAGGGGGCTAAGTGTTTACATAAATAATTGAGGGAGAAAAAGTGTTATAAGTATATAACTTAGGGGGAAAAAGTGTCATTTTCTCGTTATTATTATTATTATTATTATTATTATTATTATTATTATTATTATTATTATTATTTATTTTTTTATTTTTTTTTATAGAACACATACACACCATTTGCGCACAGAAAGAATGAAAATTTTACTATTAAAAATTTAGGCAGATTTGCTATACACACATGGACCAAATTTAAATTTTACTTTTGAAATTTTATGTAAGACATTGTAAATAAACACTAGAATTAAATTGAAAGCTCAATAAAATAAATAAGAGAGGTTTGAGAAAATATATTTGGTTAATGTTGACCTATTGATGATTATTGATCGTAAAGATAGGAAGAGAGTGTTGGCAAGTCTGTTTGAGATTTGAAGAAGAAGACACGATGTAATCAATAGGGAGATGTTATATTTTTTTTCTAAGATAAAAAATAGAGGGATAATTTTTGTCTCAAAGCTATACTTTTTTTCTTAAAACCAAAGAATTGGAAGTAGCTACCAGAGATTGATCTTCCTTGATTAGTAGCTTTAATTATTGTTCTATTTTTTATGTTCTTAGATCAACGAATATTATTGCTCACACACACTTTAGCTAGGTCTTGTATGTTGTATCGCCTCGTTGCAGGTTGATACTTTGTTTTGGGACATTGTCCCCCCTATTCCATTTTGGAGTTCTTGATTTAATCTACTCATTCTTTTACTCTTTAATTTTACTCATTCTTTACCCAAAGACATGAGATTCTAATTCCATTAGAAAATTGTAATTCCTTCCAACTAAATGAAGAAATTTATTTATCTTCAGAATTAGGTAGGAATGGAATTCTAATTCCTTCAAACCAAATGTGAACATCAACTTTAGGAATCTTGGTGGATGCTGATCAAGTTATCTTTGTAATAGCTAGTCAACATAGTATTCAACATTTTTCACGAGTAAGCTAGGGATCATAATCTCTTAATCCATCTGGGTAAAATTAACCAAAACCAAAGTGAAGAGAATAAGTCGATAAAATAAAATTAAATGATAGCTAGATTTAAATCTTAGTCATAATTCCACGAAATTAAGCAAAGAAAAATTCAAGTCTGGTCTGTGTGTTATTTTTTTAAAATTGATTCGTTACAAAAGAAGGGTATGGTAGTGCGTGCAAGAGAAAACATTTATGCTATATAATTCAACATCTTCTAAAAAAACAAGTTGAGTTGTATTTATATTAGTGCAAACTCAAATCTCTCCTTCAATGTGGGACAAAGATTCTTCTATACCTTTCCATTTCCATTTTCCAACTCAAATAGGTATATATTAACAATCGATTCTCATTCACCCATTATCTATTTCAAACGTACAATATATCAATTAAGAGAACCGGAATCTTCTTTGACTTGATTCAATTCAAAAGTAAACCCACAAATATTTATACAACAAAATAGTCACTTAAAAAACAACTTTGCTAATAAACATATTTCCTGCTTGTTAGCTTCTTATTTTGGGAAGGCTCAGCATGACAGCATCCCCATCATTGGGCTATTTGACCTCGGCCAAGAAACATCATCAATTGGCTTCCGGGTTTTAAAAAAGGACCTAACTAGTAGGAGCAAAAGGATTGGGCTTGGTTGCACTACAATGGCTTTGCTAGATAGCCTTAATAAAATTGGAATAGTACTGCACCACGGTGCGCGTTGCATTGTGCGCCCAGATGCAAAACGACGTTGTTTCAATTTATTTTTTTTTGGAAATTTTGCTACCCAGTGTTTGGCAGTTAATTTTTCTTTTAAAAAAAAAATCTTATGTTAAAAAATGTACATAATGTTATACTAGAATACACATAATTGTATACATGAATGTACATAATTCTATAACAAAAACACATACTCTTTTTTAATTAAAAGATAATACACATAATCTAACATAATACATAATAATACAAACTTTTAACATAATACACAAAAATTTCCTGATTCGGATGTACATAATTGTATAAAAAAATGTACATAATTGTATAAAAATGTACATAATAAAAAATATACATAATTGTATAAACAAATATACATAATCATGTCAACTTCCTGCCACGCCTCTCAAAACAGCGTCATTTTGAGAGACGTGGGGTGCACAGTACACTGTGCACCGTGGTGCATGGTATAACGATTGAATAGTACAATTGTTGGAAATGAACAACTTCAACTTAACAAATTATTCTATGGACCATGAATAAATGTTTACTTTTAATATACAAAACATACATTATTTATATACTGAAAGTTCATTATTTGATAATATACCAAATAATGCACCTTAACAAAAAATGAACCCTTAATATATTTAAAATCTATTTTATGTTAGTGGTCCACCTTACAACGAAGTGGACCATGATCCTTGGTATAATGATTGCTTTAACTCTATGCCAACTTGGTTTTTTGGCTATCATTTGTGTTGAGCATGTAATATATATAAACATTGCACGACTATTAGTTTAGGTTTTTAGTTGAGATAGAGCATATGCTTCAATTTGGTATTAGAGTCATGCAAAAGGTCATTAGAGCAACCCCAATAGTAATTTAAGAGGGATTTTTGGCTAAATTTTTCTCCTATAAATATGATTTTTGGGTAGGGTCCACTTGCGCAGATTGTTGGGCGGCCAGAAGGCACGTTATGCCTTTTTTTTTTTTTGTTTTTTTTTTACTCTTCTCACTTGCTTCTCTTTACTACATGACCTACAAAAAATCTACAAAAATTTACAATTATTGAGGTTGCTCTTAGAATCATTATAGTTGCGGATGGATTAGCTTTTATTTGGATATCATCATAGTTGAACATTTTTAGAACTACGACTAGAGAAGAGCAAAAATAAAAATGATAAGACCAGGAAAGAGCAAAGGAATACTAGCAATGAGTTCTAACCAAGAAAAGGGAACATATGGAATGTTTTATGCTTTTGTGAATTTGGAATGATTTTTAGCAAATAAGATTAGTTGTAGCTTGTAGGTTTTTTGAGAGTCTATATCACAATCTGCTACAACAAGATGCTTAACGAGAAGTACTACAACAAATCAATGGTTTGTACAAAGCTAACTCAACAAACATGTTAGGTCTTCAAGAAGTGATTTTATATTCTATTGAGGAAGTTTTTAGAGATCGAGCATTTGGTACTTTCCCGTCAATTAAATTGTTGTGGGAAATGTTTTCGAGAAATGTATTTGATAGGAATAACTTTACAGGAAAAATTAATTAACATTTTTGGTCTCATCATCCTAGAAACATAAGAATTAAATTATCTAGAAATTAAATTAATTAAGATGTTTGGTTTGTTCAAGTCTTTTGATGATTTTTTTTAAATCTTTAATATATATAAAAACATTTTTAAAAAATAACGAATAATTGAGAGTTTAATAAATCACTTGTAAATTAATAAATTATATGCCGAAAAATTTCAGTCTGCAACAAAAATATTAAAAATTCAAAACAGTATATATGTTAACAAAACAAAAAAAAAAAAAAAAAAAAAAAAGTGTTGAGAAAGACAAATTTCTTCAATAAATAGTATTGCATGTTATCCTTCGTAATGATGAAATGAACAAATTTTTTATATTTATAAAAGACTTTTAATATTGCACCAAAAAAAGATAAATACGTAACAAAACCAATCTGACTGGTCAACTCCTCAACAGATATAGCGTCCTCACTAAGTATAAAAGGTAATCTTTCTTCTTCAATAGGACAATGCTCCCAAAAGTTTGAACACTAAAATATCATCTTGGAAATTCTTTCTACACCGGAAATATATTTACTAATTAGAGGAATTTTTCATTTTCCAGAGAAAATAGAAAATGAGAGAGAGAGAGAAAAAAAATACATCTACTTGTAAATTTACCTCATTTGAAAATTATAGAATGGGAGAGTAGAAAACTAAAAGAGTAAACACATAAGAATTGAAGTAAACTTGGGCTAAATATTTCTCACCATTATATATAGGAAAAAGATCATATAAAAATTTGTTCTTTCAGAGAAAATTAAAAATCAATCTTGATTATCCATTTGTCCAAATCTAACAATTCTAGGGTAAAGGGTTGATGGATTTAGTTACACAGGGTAGCAGAATTACTAAACCCGATAAGTAACGCAAATAGGAAATGGATAACAATATAGATAAAATGAGTTTTTAAGGTCGGGGACCGTGTATTGTATTAAGATCGTAGTTATCAAGCTCTTACAAGAATGTAATGCTATTGCAAGTGGTAGTTTAGGACAAAGGATAGAACATGTCTTAATAGGACAAATGCATGTCTATTTATACAAAATAATCCTAACTAACTTGCTAATTTCACGGTGGGCTATAAGACTAAGTCGAGGCCCATGCGATGGGTCATATTACTAGGTCAAGGCCCATCATTCTGGACCCGGAGGCAGGCCCAAGCTTGAGACTCTTCTTGGGCTGCTCGGGTTATGCATTCCCGGACCCCAGGTCTCTATTATAGTATTATTATTGAGCAATTTCCAATATATTCAATCAGGGGTAAAAATTGAGCTGACATTTTGGTAATATTTTCAACATTAAAAGTACACTTTTCAACACTATACTATGCATTTTTTTGTCAGTTTAAAAATATAGTGCACTTAAAAACGTGTTTTAGAGCTTATAATTTATGGAGTACGTAGTTTTTTAGTTTGATTTAGTATTTCACTTTTTAGCTTCGTTTATGGGCTCACTTTTTACTATTTATGATTCTTTTTACTATTTATGATTTAATATTTACGATTTAGGTTTTAGATTTAATTTTTTGGTTTAAAGTTTTAATGTTTATCCAAAAATGCAATCTATATGGTTAAATTTTGCACTTTATAGTGTTAAAATTTTCAACTTACAATTCATTCAAAAAAATCACATATAACTTCATGATGTTACAACAATTGATCGATTACACACATATATGGCACGAATGTTTATATTGACAGCAATAGTTATCACTGGCATGTCTATTAGTTTTAATTATATATTTCGTACTATATTTTTCTGTATAAATACATAGTGAAGTATTATAATTTTTTTTTTAAAAGTTATTATAATTAATTTATTTTAGTATTAAATGCATACATGAGATAATAATTTTTGTACATCCCGGTCAATATAAATATAAATGTTCAGTTGACACAATTTTAATAATTTACAAATAAAATCATGAAATATTTAAGATAAATACTACACAAATTTTAATGTCACATTCTAAGATAAGGAGATTATTGCATTTGAACTTATGTTTTTTTTTTTTTCAAATTTTGCTCTTTTGTAGCCTAATATTTGTTCTTCAATATTTATTGCAAGGGATGGAGAATTGGGAGGAAAATAGGACTTTATACTTTTGTAAATTGTGATTTTACATATTTATTTCTACTTAAATAATTTTATTTTTGTATTTATACATGGACTCTCATTTATTAAATTTAATGCTTAATCTAAAATTTTACATAATATTTAAAAAAAAAAAAAGGGTGAATCAACGATTTGGTCCTTAAGTTATTAGCGACTTGTCAATGTAGCCCCTCAATCGCGTATTCATCGATTTGGTCCCGAAAATAATTGTTTTTTCGTAAATTTAGTCCCTATGGCCGTATTCCGTCAAGACTCAGGTGAGAGTTCCGATTTGCCCTGGGCATTTTGGTCTTTTTCACGCATTCTTCTTCATTAACTCTGACCAAGTTTCGCCGGAGAAGCTCAAGCTTGCCGCGAGGGAGCTCCATCTCTTCTGCTCGTCGAGAATTAACCCTCTAAAGACACAGAGAAGATCCATCCACTAATAATTCATCTCTTGTTTCTGCTCATTTGCCCACCACACCGGCCCGATAATTTTCTCACTAATCCTAAATTCTGCAAATTTTTAACCCCCCCCCCCATCTTATTATATTGCTCAAGAAATTAAATCCAAGATTATTGCGTACGTGATCAGATTTGAGTTACCTTTACACTCAATAATAATAGTAAAAACCCATCAACTTTACTTTTTTTGATGGTTTTCCTTTCACATTCTTCTTCGTCGTCTCTCTCTCACTCTCTCATCCCCAGACGAATTAAAGAAAGGAAATCTCTATTATTTTTTATCTGTCTAGGCAATGTTGAAATCTGAAATGGAGGGTGGATTTTACATTTTATTTGGTTTTTTTATGTTTAGGGTTAGAAATGGGGAATCTTTCGACGAAAGTGAGCCTGACGCGGTGTTCCAGTGCGTGCGGATGAGGTCGGTGGACGACGGGGACGATCAGTACGCGTACCAAGCGGCGGTGAATATAGGGGCCACGTTTTTGGTTCATCAAGCGACGGCGCCAACAACGACAATATTGGTCGGCACAGCAGGTTGTGGTCGACGGAGTTGTGCGATTGTCGGAGTTGAATGCTCGTGTGAGGATATACGGCGGTGAGCTCATTTCGACGAGCAGAGAAGAGATTGAGCTCCCTTCGGCGAGCTTGTGCTTCTCCCGGCTCAAAGTTAATGGAGAATAGACTAAGAGAATAGAAATGACCAAAATGCTCAGGCAAATCGGAGCTCTCGCCTGAGTCTTGATGAACTACGGCCATAGGGACTAAATTGACAAAAACAATTATTTTCAGGGACCAAATCGATGAATACGCGATTGAGGGAATATTAACAAGTCGCTAATAACTGAGGGACCAAATCGTTGATTCACCAAAAAAAATCAATGGTGTCAATTGAACCACTCTATTGCACTTAGGCACTTAATTAGCTTCGCCTTGTATTGACAAATGACAATAATATTTATCACAAGTATCGTTAAGCGAATCAGATACATAAATTTTATGAGATGGAGTAATTAATAAGATAGGTAACAACAAGTATCACTAATATTTCAATAAAATTAATAATTACATACTACGAATTACTTCAATTAATGGACATTAATTTCTTGACTTTATACCAATGCAAACCCCTTAAATTATTTATCAACTCAACAAAACTTTCATTGATGAAGTTTATAACGAATTAAACCTCCAATACATATGATACACTTTCCTTTTCTTCGTGACACGATTATGACAAATAATATAATAAGTCTAAGCATAGAAACACAGTCTATTAAGATTAATAAGTCAACACGATTTTTAAAAATATTGACACAATAACACACGTTTAGATAGACAAGTATTGGATCATGTAACAAAATAATGATTTAAACCAGTTAGACTTGTTAATACGGATTTAAAATTAAAAAATAATCTGTAAAAAACTAAAATAAAAATAACAATTTAATCCCACAAAATAGAAATATTAATTCATAATGTACCGATAATATTTATAAAATGATAAAAAATAACATTCAAAAAATATAATTATCACGCTAATATTAACAGTTGAACATCGTTGACACATGAACCCCAAAGTCAACCCTAAACAACCTACATCACATTAAGACTAAGCTAAATACTAACACATTATTTTGACATTAAAATGTATATATAATATATATGTATATATATATTATATATATTATATATTATATATATATTATATATATATATATATTAATTTAGTATATATATAGTTCGGTTCTCGTGCGATTGTGCGGTCATGCATTAATTGGATACGTCATAAATGTATCACAATGTGTTTGAAAATGAACATTAGGTGTAGTACATTTTTTTTGGTATGATACATTTGTGCATTTCATTTTGGTGCATTTTCGAACACGGTGTGATACATTTATACATATCTAATGGTGCAATTCGCACCGTCCACACGGGAAGCCGTGTCCTCATTTGAACTAGTATGTGTATATATACATTAGGTTACCCAAAGTAGCCAACATACATACAATAACCTAACGAACAGCCCCATACTAGTTGATACCATACAGTAATAACATGACTCAAAGATGTACAATATAATAAGCAACATCAAAGTGCTTCAATTCAATTCTGTCAATATGAATTCTTAATTTCTCATAAAGTAATCTATGTTCTATATATACTATTTGTATGTTGAGCAGTATGTATATATCAAAGTTCTTCACCATTTAATGTATTCATGATATTTACATCCACTATTTGTGTGTTTTTACTTATAACATTAAACTTTATTAGATGAATGATATATATAATTATATTAATATATATAGTAATATTACATATTTACATACTATATACTTATAATATTTATATACTACTATATATCGTATTATATATATTATATATGATGCAATTAATTGTAATTAATGGGTGAACTAAACTAAAATGGGAGATGTGACTTTATTAACAAATAATGTTATATGTATTTGATGCATGTAACTGTTATGCCATGGTTGATTGTCAACTGAGAAAAAAAGAAGAGAATTGAGCAGATCAAGATATATGTATATTCCAGAACATACACAACATTTTATCTTTAACTTTTGTTCTTATTAATAATTAGCATGAAATTAAACTAGATTACAACATTACTTTGATTAATCACTGTGTTTGGGGTTTGGATAGCTGCAAATCCCTTCCTAGATAGCCTTCAATTCATCACAATAATCTTACCAAAATCAATACAATATGATAAATTCTTGACCTCAAT
>VALG01010046.1:0-18562 GCA_009835305.1 Ipomoea purpurea
TCTTATTTTTTGTCTTCAAAACGCTGGCTCATCTCAGACACACACACAACACACATTGTTCTTGTGCGAACATTCTCTACATACCGTTACTCACCATTTAGGTACGCAAAATGCACTACAAAGTGTTTTAAAATGCACTATTCAGGTGTGTGCATTTTTTTTATCTGTGGTGCATTTTCGCACACTATATGTGATGGCATTACTATATGTGTATGGCATTATGGCATATTTTGATAGTGAATCTATACCGACTTGCATAGGGGAGCACTGTCTGCATTTGAAAAAAAAAAAAAAAATAATATATATATATATATAGGTATTATATATATAATATATAGTATATATAATATGTATATACATATATATATATATATACTATTATATAGAAAATGCTCATATGTGGTTCAAATGTCATTAGGTGTGGTCGTGTGGTCGTTATTTGGGTCGTTGAATCAGTTTTTAATCTAAAGGCAGTGGTAATTCTGAGAATTTTCGCGAGTTTAGTAAGTGAGGGTGTTATGGTAATTACAGTGACCATATTATAGCGGGCAGGGTTCCAGAATACACCACAATGTTGACAACATGACACAATAGTGTAATAAAACACCACAACAGTGAACACACCGAATGGTGTATTCCCGTGTTATGGTAATTACAATGACCCATTTATAGCGGTCGGGTTCCAGAATACACCAACAGTGTTGACAACATTACACCAATAGTGTAATAAAACACACAACAACGCTGATTTTTCCTATCCGGTGTTTTATGACAAGTTTACCCTTACAGTTCTCTGGGTAGGCGAATGGTGCGCCGAAATATACTGAAAAAAATCTTGATTAATATGGAATCATTAGATCTATCTAATCTAATGGTCTATAATTGACCATAGACCACACCTAACACATGGCCACATGTGAGCGCTCCTATATATATTATAATATATATATGAATGACATGAATGACAAAAAGTCCATTCATACAACCTTTATCCACACGTAGAGCTTTGTGAACACAAGGCACACATTGGCTTTCCCATTGGCAACACCCAACATATTTTCCTTGAAGCAATTAACCATTTCCCCTTCACTCTCTCTTCCCTTCAATTCCCCAAGTAATCATCTCATCTTTCTATCCAACATCCCTGACTCCCAGATCACCATCTCCATAAACCCTGCCTCCATGGCTGCAATCTCAATTTCTCACTCTCTACACACCCCAGGCTTTCACCTCTGCAACTCTACCCCAAAATCTGCACCAGTACTCCAAGATCATTCATCTCCGTCGTAGTTTCTTGCCGGAGCGGCGACTCGCCGGAGCCTTTGAAACCCAGAAACAGACAAGGAAAACAAGGGCAAAGTAGAGGTTGTTGGTGGGGTGGAGAAGCTGGGAAAATGGTTGAAGATAGTTTGGGTCCGAAGAAGAAGGGTGACTGGAAGGACTTGGCACTGATGAGCTTGTCATTTGCTGTATATGTGTATATATCTGCAGCAGATAGTGTGTGCTTACTGTGCTGGATGTCTTTGCTGAAGCAATCTTTGTAGATCAGAATATTATAAGATTGATTCAAGTCATATGTTTTTACAGTCAATTAAAATCCTTTAATACATTGAATATAGTTTTATGCAATTGTATGATCTTATCTAAATTTTAAAAAAACATACATACATGATGACTACCGAGTAGCAGAAATGCATATATATTTGGTCTATATTATATAATATATATATCTATATATATACGTCGTCTGACAGAATGATTCACATGCAAACATATGCACAGTGTACTGAAGAAGCTTAAGAGAGATCTGTTTCTGTCGTGTTTCCACATGCATCCTGTCCAAATAGGTACTAACAGCTTCCATGTAATGTGTTCATTTGTCGTCTATTTGTACATTCTTGATTTGATTCTGAATCTTGATTGATATGATAATGCACTTTTACTTTTCCACCATTTCTTGATCTGCCTATTTTGACCAGTTTTTAAATCATTCCACCATGCCAAATTAAAGTTCACCAATATAATGTGAATTATATTTAACCTTAGGATAGTTTGTGATCACTTTAATAAAGGATGTTAGATTCTTATCCTAACATTTTTTTTGGATCAAGTTTTATTGTATATATAATTTTTTAAAGGGAAAATTCAATTTTGGTCCACTGACTATGGGGTTGTGTTAATTGCAACACTTGACTTTAAAAAATGTTTAATTTAATACCTTGACTATGCAATTTCTATCAATTTTGGTCACGCCGACCAAATATCACCAAGAAAAAATTTAATATGTCACACCTGCATATATGGGTTAGCTTCTCATAGGTGTGAGCTATTAGGTACGTTATATGTGATGGATAATTACATTAAAATAAAAAATAAATGATCTCGTTTATAAGTTATATCTCTCTATTTTAAAATAAAACGAAAAAAAAAAAAGTGTAATTTTCTACTTTTAATTTGAATTCGTATTATGTTATATGGCATTATAAAAACCGACGGTTCGGCACCATTCTAATCTTTCTCATTTCTAATCATTTGTCATGCACTGAGATTTCTTCAGAAACCTCAAGACTACAGAAGCTTCACATCACTTTGATGAGAAAAAATGACTACAACAAAGTGATCACTCTAAAGCCAGTTCCTATAGAGAGGTTTTTTTTTTTTTTTTTTTTTTCAGATTGTTTTCTTGAATCCCACCACAGCTCTCTTCTAATGGAAGACAAAGAAGATTCACAAGTGTGATCTAGAGATAACTCAAACATTAACTTCCCACAGCCTTCAGAAAATTGTCATATGGACTTGAAGCCGGTGGTACGAAGAAATGACAATAAAATTCAGCTGCACATGACATTGTAGTGGTCATTGATGGTGCACCAAATACACCGTAAGGGTCTGGATTGTCATTTGCATTCCCCAGCCTGCAGTAGAAATGGTTTCAGATATCCACACTATGCAGATTGCAGAGGATAAAAATGAGAATGTGAAATGATTAATCAGTTACTTAGCTTTCTGCCCACAGTCTTATGACATTTCAAGGGATAGCATTCATACCATATAGCTTGACCAAAACATTTTGTTGTGCTATTATACTTACTGTAGGGGAAATTCTGATCATCAAAGGCAAATGGGTTGGTGTTTTCCTGAAAGAAGAACAAAATATTTTCTTGAACCTCTTCGGCACTCATAATGTCCATCTTGTTCTGCTTTCCCATTTGAAGAGCCACACACTGACTATCATAATCCATGAATGCTGTTTCAGGACTTGAAGCCGATAGTGTTTCTGCATCAACTGTTGTTGTATCTAAGATCTGCAAAAGTTTCACCTATACAACTTTAGAAAAGCAGCAGCTTGGGGTTTTAGAACCAGATATCTCTATGCTAAGTAAAGATAGTAAAAGAAAATTTGAGGTTTAATTTCAGTCTGGCAAGCATGCATGATTCAAATTGCATAACTCACATTATTCTGTTATTCTACTGGAGTCCTCACTCTAGAGGTAAGTGAATAAATACATACACATAATACAGAATAGAACAAAAATGTATGGTGGAATGTCTAGCATTTTGTATGAAAAGGCAGCCTTTAAGTTATGATTCAGGGAATCCCTTCCATGGAATTCCAGTTAGAAGTTCAAAAGGAGGAAGTTCGCAATTTGCAGTTTTCTATCACAAAAATTCTTTCATCCCCATTTCTTTGTTCTTAAATATCGTCCATGAGGACTCTTTTGTTGATATTTACCCCATGAATCCCCTAAGGACATATATGAAACATTGAAAAACTAATGCTTGTGTCAGGATGGATAGAAAATGAAGGGAAGGAAATTGGAGAGAGTATATAAAGGCAATGAAGAGTTTCTATGTTCATTGTGTGATGAGAAATGTAGGACTACTTTTCTCCTTATTATCTTCTATAGTTGTATTTGGGAAGAAAAACATTTGATAGAATAGAAAATAAATGAAAATCATTCTTTTTCGTCAAAACAAGAGAAACATTCCATTTCTACCCATCCAAAACATCATATACACAGAAGCTCCAAAAGTGCACATCCTAATTAATAACTCCTGGTTGTTGAGAAAAAGGAAATTAGACATACCAAATCCAATAATTGGTTGACATCCATGAGGCTTGTTCTTGCAACATAATCTGAGGGTTGGTGGGATCTGTCTGACTCTCAGCTCCAGTAGTGGAAAAGCTGTCATTGCTTGTAAAAATTGGATCTACATCCTGCACACCCAAAACACATGAATGTATCTGGAAAAGTTCGAAATGAAAAAGAACTATAAGAAGTGGTTTTTTCCTATCACCCCATCTGATGTTTTGTACTCTTTTGATTCAAATTGATAGAATCAGTCAGGTACTTGAGTGAGTACCTTAGCTCTCAATGGACAGACATCATCTGGAATAAATGTTTTAAGCAACTGCTCCTGGATAACATTTATATCTTTCTGCAAATGATACAAGATGACAGCCATTATCATCAACAGGAGAAAACAATATCCTAAGGCAAAGAGCACAAGAAATATACATCTAATGACTGCTTCAAGCTGTCCACAATCATTGAAGCAAAAGATTCTGTAGATTTTTTCTCAGACTTCTGTAAGGCTGAAAGTGATCTCAGGGCATCTTCGTCATCCTCTTTTGATCCATAAACTTTCATCATAGGGTCCAATGTACTGGTTACATCCTGCAGTTTGCACTCATCCACCAACTTAAGGAATGGGTCAACCTGTTGGAGATCATTGATATAAAATTAACAAAATCAATACTTAACACAGAAACATTCATTCAACAAGCAGCTAAAGATGAAGATATGAATTTTACGATGCCTAAATTGCGTGAACATAGAAAAAATGATGTTTTCTCGTACTGTTTTATCTATTAATGCAGCCTTGGCAGAAGCAAGTAGACGGGTTAAGTTGTAGACTTTTGATGAGAAAACGATCATAGATGTTGACAATGTGAAGAGTGATCGGCACCGTGATGGTGGAAGCTTCCCTTCAAACATGAAAACTATGGTTTCACGAAAGCAGGCAAATTTATCATCACAGAACTACTTGTTAAGTAACAAGGAAAAATAAGATTTTCCAATAAATAAAGATGAAAGCATATACTGACAAATATATCAGTAAATAAATCAAGGTAACTTAATTCACATACCTCCTTGAAGAGAAATTTTCCGCAATGAAAATGCAAGCTGGAAACTTCGAATAAGAGAATCATGGCAGCTTTTCTGATTAAATTATTTAAGAGCATGCTGTCAAATAATGACCAATTAATGTAAAAGAAGCATCTTGTATGTGGGATCAGCATGAGGGATATTGTATTATCATTTGTTATGAATACCAATATGTACTTGTATTTTTATTCTTATTTTTCTTTAATCAAAAGTGGATCACACCTTAATTCGTGAAAACAAAATCACCAAACTGTAAGTATGAGCAATTGCTTCATAATTCTTGGGTGTATTCATAGGAGAAATGGCCTGCGCCCATATGGAAGAAAGCAATAAGCTAATGTGTTGTGTTTTCAACTTCAGAGAATTGCAGTCCTGCATTGAGCTAGATAGAATCATCACAAATTATGGAGAAAGAATCTTTTTTTTATTATTTTTATTTAATGAATTCGTCATTTAAAGGAATCTTAGCATGCCAGAATGTAAAACATACCAGTTCCCTTTCCACATTGCCCATTCCTTTTCCTTCATCAATCTCTGACAATTGAAGCCTTTTACTACTGTAAGCTTGGCTATAGCTTGATTTCAATCGGGTTAACATCGATTGGTTATTCATTTGTTCATTCTCATCATTAAAACTGTTCTCCTTCCCATCCATAATTTCTTGTGAGGGATGCTCCTTCTTACTCAACTTGTCAAATAAAGCAGCAGAAACAGAAAACACTGAAACAGCTCTGGACAATGTTCTCTGAATATCACCTTTTCTTTGCACTGGTGGAAGGACAAGGACAAAAGGATGATGGAACAAGTACAACAGAAAATAAACGATGTGCCTCAATTCTTGTTTCATAGTCTGTTGAGACCATGGCTAAAAGTATTTGATGAAACAAAGCCTCAGGGAAAGCCTGAAGAAATAATGTACAATTACGAGAGAGATATATCAACATAAAATTGCTACAGAACAGTCTAAAGAAATAAAGCCAATCTTGCCTTGTTTTGATATGATAAATTTGGTAATGATGATACTATTTGAGCAGTACGATGCACAGTACGATCGTATCCCTAGCTGTAACTGTTGCATTTGAGATGCTCTCCAACATCTCTGCCATCATATCAAGAATTGGACCAGGATCTCCAATCTGTTTTACAGAGTATAACAGTTTACATTTCCTAGTCTATACCTTCTTAAATAGAGTTAAAGACTATAATCTCTCTTTCATTTTGTCTTTTTAGTTTTCATTTTATTGCTTTCGTAATTAATTTATAGGTGTGTTTGTGTGTGTGTGCGTGTTGGGGGTGGAGGGGGGGTGTTGTCCTATTTAAGTTGACCAGCAAGAATCTAAAACAATCAAAACTGATGATCTCATTCAAACTCAAATAAGTACCATCATACATTCAAATAAATAAAAAGAATCTCAGTGACAACAATAACATCTATGATATGCTCTGAAAAAATTAAAGGAGGAAAGCTCACCTTACGAGACATCTGGATGAGGCATTCATCAACTGCAGCACGTAATTTTTTGTTCTGCTCAATTATATCTTCCTCTAGATCAGATTGATCAAGGGAATTGTGTTGGCTTTTCCGAAGGTGTCTCATCATATCACCAAATGCACCAACAATTGTAACTGATGACTCCACCTTTGACTTCAGTGCAAGGGAGGTTGCAACTTCAACAATATCTACTTGCTTATCAGGGTTTTTGAGGACGTTCTTGTGATCAAGATGCTTGATTAATGTACACAACAAAAAATGTGCATTGTGCCCTGAATTTCAAGGAAACCAACAAAATAAATCTAAGGTGAAATTGAGAAATAAAACAATGACAAATAGCACCTTATACTTTAGTAAGAATTTAGAAGATCCAGACAAAAGAAAGATAAAGCACCAGAGTTCTCCACAATCCATTGCATGTCCAACAAAACAGAAATGGCAACTCCATGTTGAGGTGACCAAAGATCTTCATTATCAAAATAACGGAATAAAGACTCTAAAATACGGGCGTACTGTTGTTGCTTCTTTCGCCAACTTTGCCATGTTATGTAAGCACACTTTAGACCAAAATTTTGGGTTTGTAGATTCTTCTCTGTTCATAAAAGGTTATTGGAGATGAGGTGGTTAATAGTTCAAGAAAAATTTAACTTCATGCTCAAAAATACCATGGCAAGAGGGAATTACAGGGTCACACTAAGGCCTTTGTCAGTCACAATATTCTTCCAAGAGGTAGCTCTGCTGATTGCTTCAGATGATGCATTAGCTTGGTTTACACCTGCCACATTCTTGTCTATCCTGGTCAATTTCTGTATCTTGGTTATCATTATTAAGGCAGTCAGGTTTATCCTCAGGGCCTTCATAATTTTCCAAGACAACAGCAACAACCTGGTAATGTAAATTTGAAGACAGGGAGAATCCAAGCAGCATAATAACCAAACTATTAGGCACAGGGTGGAAAATGCTCACAGGACTTAAAAGGAGAAAGAAACAATAACAGTGAGCATTTCACTTCACACCAATTTAGTATGATTTTTCCTCTCTGAAAAAAATGGAAATGTGTTGGAATTACTGTATGAGGACAAAATCAACCAAGAATTGCACCTCATACAGAACAACAATTGTGTATGATGCAAGAATGAAATAAATTGTTGAAATATAGAAACTCTAGGTTACACTAGGTGTGTAAAGATATATAGAATAACAATTCTGGTGTGACACTCAATTTTGAATTATAGTAATGGAGGAAAGGTTCTATGTTTGACTTACATTGTCAAATTCTGCTGGCATGTGACCAAATTCACCCATGAACCAAACCTGCTCATCAACAACTAGAATTGCTAAAACAATGACAAAAAATTGAGGATTTGCATATCTTAAGAGAGAGGAGAAACTTAATATTATGCACTAGCAATTTGTCTACATTTTACAGGTAATTGGTTTTAAAATTAACTAGGGAAAAGTTGCAGAAACATCCGCATGGAAATGAAACCATGGCCATAGGTTTGCAACAAAAATGTCAAAAAATTATGAATTATTTAAACCAACAGGTGTGAAAGGTAAATGATACAGAAGAATGCTGAAGAACCAGTTTACCATAGAAGAGAGCACTTGAAGTCCAGAACAGCGTAATTTCAGTATCCTTTCCTCAGTTCCCATCTCTTGAGCAATTAGGCAGAGTTTTGGTATTAAGCTTTCTAAATTAAACACATATGTTGCATCACTCTGTACATCAGAAACAGTGTATAAGCTCCATCTTCCCAGATAACTTAATAGTTCTTCATCTCTAAGTCAATTAACAGTGTAACAAAGACAGAAAAATAAGGGCTATAACCTGGTTAGTAATGAAGTGAAAAAGGGCTAGGCATGCAGCAATGCGAACTTCATCATACTTTATCTGATCCAACAACACGTTTACAATATCAAGAAAGCTTCCTGCAAATAATGGCCTGTCATACAGTACTTATTTGTCATCAGCACTGTTTGTATGAAGAAATCAGTTCAAAGGTGCAGCTCATTGAAGACCCCAAAATTTCCTCTTATGACAAAGGCCATAAATCAGAATTTCTGATTGAAAAGAGACATGCAGAAAAAGAAGAAAAAAAAATTCAAGAAACTTATATGCATTTGGCATACATCATAAAGAGAAGAGAAGTTTGAGGTAAGGTTCATTTTTCATTGGACATGCTTCCCTTCCTTGGTGGAAGGAGAACTAGGAAAGATTGCCGATTTCTCTCACCAATAGAAAGTGTAAAAAAAGAAGTGCTGCAAATTTAACACTGTGGGAGTCTTTTACCATCCCGTAAAAGTATATCAT
Source organism: Ipomoea purpurea (assembly GCA_009835305.1). Lineage (NCBI taxonomy): Eukaryota > Viridiplantae > Streptophyta > Magnoliopsida > Solanales > Convolvulaceae > Ipomoea > Ipomoea purpurea. The sequence goes on from VALG01010046.1 coordinate 8,978, forward strand.
AGTTAAAAGAGCTATTGCATTTCTCTAGACCTCACAGGCTGTTTTAATTTCTTCCTTTCATAAGGATACCTGCCCTTGCAAGCTATTTCGCACTTCAATACTCAACTTGGCCAAGTTTATGGATAGGTGTCTAACACTATCAGTCATCCATGCAGGGAGAACTCTAGAATGCCTACTTGACTGAAAGACCAAGAATTTAAAGTTTGTAGTACAAAGTCATCAGAAATCCAAAGCAGACATTTCTATAATTATCAACAATTTGTAATAATTAGAAAGTTGAACTCACATTTGCTGGTTGCAAGATGTTAGTAACTTCTGGTAGACATACATGACAATTTTTACAGATGAAAGATTCTCGTTTCTTAATTCCCGGTAGCACCGTTGCTCAAGAGAAGTCGTGATCTGATAAAAGATCAAGTATATTTAATTAAAGGTTTATGGTCTGGTGAAAACAATGCATATAGACGCCACTAGTCATCTTTGTGCATAGTTTGCTATATGAAAATTCATGACTCGTCTTTTGCTAGATGAAGCATCAACCATGTTGAATGAAAGAAGAAAAAGATGTTGAAATGCCAATAAATCTACCACAAACAAGATCAGGTTATATAATCTAAATTCAAGTTGAGAAATTAGCCTAACCCTCGGTATACGAAGTGGATTTTTTGAAGCATATTCACATAATTTGCTAACCATTCGTTCATTGGGTTCCGTATCCTGCAAAAAGTAAGGGATTGATTAATCAGTAATTGAACAGGCAATCATATTACTCAAATTATGAAACCATATTTTTAAAGAACCAAAAAAAGTAAATACACAGAGCACACTTTTTTTTTATGCAAAGAAACAGAGATTTAGATTTATAACTAATGACATGGGCACAAGGATAACAAGTAACAAGGATGAATGAACAAGGACATTAACCTATAATAAGTAATAATAAGGGGACAAGGGTAACCAAGTAACATGGATGAATGAACACCCATCTCTAACTCTAGAGGGGTTACATCACAGAGGAACCGAGTGCAGATAACAAACTGATGTTTATGAATGTTGAAGCTAAAACAGAAGATAGAAATTTCCTGGACTTTTCATAAATTAAAGCCCAATGCTCTCATTTACCCCTCAATAGCTTTGCCTTTAATTTGCAGGCTTGAATAAGCAATCAGACATCAAACGCAATGAAAGATGAAACTGAGAAATCGAGCATGCATATTAAGGAAGAGAAGACTAACCGGAGATTTGGGGAAGATATTGGCAAGCATCTTCTTGTATCGTTTCACAGGCTGCCGTGACCTTGGCCGCATTGCCGGGCAAAAAAAACAGAGCTGATCGCAGACCGGCATCACCGTATTCGAAATCACACCCATATTTCAGAAGGTTATTGAAAATGAAGAATATCCACAGAAATCCACAATGCGATTGTGGATATAGATATATATAGTTCCGGATAGGGTGTTCTTTACTTCAAAATTTCTCGAGTTTCCTTTCTTTTTCAACAGGGACCGAAGACTGAAGATGCCATGGTTATGGGCGGCCTGAGGAGAGACGGAGAACTCCCAAGGCCGATCGAATCTCCGACTTCCTCAAATATGAATTGAGATCGTCTATGTATTATATAGAGGGAAAGAAGAAGAGAAAGAAAGAGGGAGACTAGACATAAATGGGCTTTTCCTCCTATTTATAACACACTTTTTCGCGCCTTTGCATGCCTACTGCCTACACGTACACTTACTTTTATAGTGTAATTATTTATATTTAATAAACTTAAACACACCTAACATAATTAATTTGAATGAGGTATAAGTATTTTGCATACACCATTCAGTATCTCTTCAGTTCACATTTCGTACCTCCCCACAAGAGCTCGAGAGCTTTGTTTTTTTGCATACAACATTCAGTATCTCTCCACGTTTAGTATCCTCCCCACAAGAGCACGAGAACTTTGTTTTCACATACAACACTCAATATCTCCCCACATGAGCTCAAAAACTTTATTTTCAAATACAACATTCAATAATCTTCCCACATGAGCTTTGTTTTTGCATACAACATTCAGTATCTCTCCAATTCACGTTCCGTACTTCCCCACAAGAGGTCGAGAGCTTTGTTTTTGCATACAACATTCAATATCTCTCCACATTTAGTATCCTCCCCACAAGAGCTCGAGAGCTTTGTTTTTGCATACAACATTCAATATCTCCCCACATGAGCTTGAAAGCTTTATTTTTAAATACACCATTCAATATCTCCCCGCAAGAGCTTTGTTTTTGCATACAACAATCAATATATCCCTACAAGAGCTTATCTCCCTACGAGAGCTCTTTAACATAATCCATAGAAATCGACTTACCAACACTACAAGATTGAGCAAAAGCAATTAGACTTGCATAAACTTTTATCCCAAAAGAAAAGACAAGAAAATCCACCAATGGCAGAAAACAAAATGGATCTAATTGATAGTTAAGCCATTGTACTTGATGCTTCCCAAAGGTCTGAGAAGTACAAATTTAAGCTATTAGAAACTTCAGAGTAGCTACTAGCTAGTTCAAATACGATACAAGTTTGCAGAACATAAGGTGGGACACCTTCATGACTGAGGTGCACATTTGGTTTGATTGATCTAAGAGTGCTCCAACACTGTATATACAATCCCAGTGGCTCAAGTGGATCAAAACTCCCGTGTGTGCTTCGCCAGTTCAGTCTACAGAAAATTGAAAAGATGGATGATCATAAAGTGTACATACATGAATGAAATACAGCATCAAGGTCTTCACATTTCAGACAAATTTGTTATAAAGGGAATAGAGAAAAGCAGTCGTATTATCACAACAGCTCAATGCTTATCAGAAGGTAAACAACGAACCCATGCAGGAGAGATTGCGAAATTACATGCACTAATTATGAATGGCCTCCTAAAACAAAGATTTGCTCAGTCATGGCAAATTAAAAAGAAACTTTAATTATTTAGAGAATCTAATATAACTACTCATTCAGGACACCAGAGTAGCATAGATTATACCAATTTTATCACTAGTTTACTTGGGAATATTTCATTTTTCAACAGTTGTTAACAAGAACCTGAGAGGATATAGCTAATCAGAACTTAGTACATCCATTTACTAAGAGAATGGCATGCAGAATACCTGCTTGTCACACAATCAAACTTCCTTTCTTAGAGATCTTTTAGTTACATCAACCCATCATGGAAGAAATGCAAAAGAAGTTGAACAAAATAACATTCTCAGATAAAAAACAACACTGACTGATGCATTCCAAGGTGATATCAGGAATGAGCAAGCACCTAGTTTTCCATCTAAGATAACACCTCCATTGTGTTTGGTTGACAACATTTCCAATGAGCAAGCTAGCATGACTTTTGGAAATTCCTTATTGGAATGCATATGAGCATATCTATATGTTGATGTTGTGTTTCATTCTCGGGCATAAAAAACAGTTAATTTCAACAGGAACATTATTAAGGAACAAAATGTTATGCATCAGAGAATATGCAAATGGTGCTAAAAAAAAAAGTCTAGAAAACGATCATACTTCAAATTCATTCTTCAGATGATCAAGCTCCTTGTCAAGATCATTAATAGCCTGATTATAGGCCTGCATTGGTGAAGACTGGCTTGCTGTTTGAATCTGCAGGTAGAGCAGAGGAAAAGGTCAGCAGTGAAAAGACTGAAACTACTCAAAATACACTAACGTTCATAAAATTGCGAGGAACGAGAGGATCACTTGCCCTCAGTATGATTTTGTACTGAAGGGGGTGAGGCAGCTTGTAGCCAGCAAAGAGAATATTCTCATCCCTGTGCAATTGCCTGCGACCACAATCAGAATCAGTAACTAGGGTTCATAGAAGCTATCTAAGGAGGGAAAAAAAAGTGGAGGAAATTACATGCGTAGAATGTTGCCGATGGTGTGGTCTTCTCTCTCAACCGTTAAGGTGGCGGCATTTATAATCTTAGTGTCCCGCTCGTAGGAAACCCTAGCGAGAGAAAGCAGGGAGAGAATCCATAAGTACTGAATAACAGATTACATGAACAAATTGCAGAGAGATCAAAAAGAAAAAAGAAAAGTACTTCTTGACGCCTTCAGGGACGACGAAACGTTCGTAACGATCGGGAGCATTCATTTTTGCTTGCTATTCTTTTCTTCTTCCTCTTCTCCGATGCCCGGGTCACTGTGGTTTAATCTCTCATGCTTCCAGAATTAAGCAAGGGTTTTATACCAGTAGTAAACAATACCAACGGCGTCGTTCTGTTATACCAGTAGTTATACTTTCTAGTTTTCTCTTCTTTTTTTTCTTTCGATAAGGGTCAAATATGCCCTTCAACTATAGACCAAAGTGTAATTAGTCCCTAAACTCAGAAAGCTCCAATTAGACATTTTCTTTCTGACACATTTATTTAACTAATAACTTCTTAAAATTGTGTAATTCGCTTATTTTGTCGGTAAAATCAATGTAGTAACAGATAAAATTGAATAAAAAAAAAAATAAAATTGTCTTCTCCTTGGCAATCCAGCGCCTCTCCGTCTAGTTGGGCGGAGAAGCCATGACAAGCTTCATCCAATTTAACGGAGAAGCCAAGGTTGGCTTCTCCGTCCAACTAAATGGAGGAGCCAAGCAAGCTTCTCAGTCCGGTTGGACGGACCGCTAGAGGATTTTTTTGTTAACTTAATTACATAAAAATGAAAAGTTAAAATATCTAATTGGAACTTTTCATTTTTTACAATCTAGTTACACTTTGATCTATAGTTGAAGGACATAATTGATTCTTATCTTTTTCTTTCTTTTTTCTTTGAATTATTGATGAAACAAACACAACCTTTATATCAAAAGCTTTAAATTTTGGTAATTTTATATCAAATATGTACATTTTGTAGCAATTTTAACCTATTATCATAAACATCATTATATGATTTGGCAACATATATGATTTGATATTATTATCATATCTTTTAATGAGTTAATACTGTTCTGGATCCTTTGAATATAGTGATTTTGTCACGTCTAGTTGAAAGACAATGAAAGTTTATAACTAAACATGGCAAAATCACTATACCCGACATATCATTAATTAAGATCACCAGCAAGAGCATCAACCATGAATTCAGAAGGATTAACCCTCTATTCCATACAATCGACAATGAATAAGGATTTCCTAGCTAACATGTGGTTAGCCATGTTCACGAACCGTTTAACAAACACAAAGCTTAACATGAAACTCATCAGCTAATTTATTAATGTCTTCAGAAGATTACAATGAAGATTACTCAAACCTTGAATAACTAAGAGGGCATCAGATTCCACTTAGACAGCTTGAACACCGACCGATTTTATCAATTTCATAGCTTCTTTGATTCTTATTGCTTCCATTTTAGGAGAATAAAGCCTTTACCATTTGTCTCCTGTGCAGCCTCAGAATTGCCTTCAAAATTCTGAATAATGCATCCATTAACATCTATAGCCACGTATACGTTCAGCTTGAAGATACCAATTGGAACAGGCTTGTCACACAAAGCTTTTGATTTTTGGAGGGATGGAAAGCTTCAAAATTTTGGTCCACTCCAAAACTTCTTCATTGTTTAGATTTCCAGTGAGCAATTTGTAGCAGCTTTTAACCGAGTAATTGCCTTTCTCTTCTCCACTCCAGATCATCTTATCTTTGTAGTTGTTCAAGGGGATTGGAATACTCAAGATCAAATTTCTGTCTTCTACGAGGAAAATGTCCTCTAAGATCTCCTCATCCTATTTCTTTGTTGCCCCATCAAAGAAGAAACTTTCGCAAATTGTAAGTATTGTACAATATGTTAATAGAAGGCCCATTTCCCACTCTCCAAATGCAGTTGGCTTTCAAGATGGTTGAGACTCCAAAAATGCTGCGCCAAACTAAGGATGGACTGCCACCAATTTTTGCCTCAAGAAATGATGGATTCATAAAATACTTTGCTTTGAAAGTCTTGGTAACAAGGGAATCTGGAAAATTAATAAACCTCCAAGCTTGTTTTCAAAGAAAGGCAAGATTAAATTCTCCGACAAAATCCCAACCCAGCTGCTGATTTAGGACACAAATCCTGCAATCTCTTCCAATTATAATACACTTGCCTCTATCAGGTTCTCCCTTCCACCAAAACATGTTCAAAGACTATTAGGCAACAAAAAAATGCTCATGGTATAAGTAGAATAGCTTGCAAAACATTTCTGATAAGCACTTCCTACTTCAGAGAGAAATTTTTTATTCCTTCACCAAATATGGGATGTAAACCCAGATATTTTTCTATGTGAGATCACTCCGGAATTCCCATAATCTCATTGACTACCTACCCAGTAAGAGTGTCCACATTGCAGCCAAAAAAAAAAAGAGAGGATGATATGTTATAGTTCATAACTTGACCATAAGCCATAGAGAAATCAGATAGAATTGTCTTCATGACATCACATTCATGAGTTAAGCCCTAAAAAAATGGGAAGCAATCATAGGAGATTTCCATGCAACCCTTAGAAATAACAATCCCATGAAGTTTACTGTTTTTGATCTATTTATCATCATTACACTCAGAAATTCCATCATCAACATACAAAATAGGGAGAGAGGGAACGAGGGCAATAAGTGATCTCTATTTTTGAAAATATCAATATGATTTCTCTGCCTTCTCCAAAGAGAGATGTGAAAAAACGTAATGTTCTGATGACCATCCTTAAGCCAAAACTGTTTCGATCTCTCCAATAGGAATTTTGATGATCAAAGCTTGCAAATGCAAACTGTGCTTCAGTAAACATAACACATCAATGATCCAAAATTGCTTCTCTCCATCTCCAATAAGAATTTTAATGATCCAAAGCCGCAAATGTGAATTGGCTAGACTAGAGAAATCCATAAATAGCCTATAAAATGATTCATACGAAAAAATACACAATACTAAGATGCATTTATTATATCATACTAAGATGCTCTTTATTGTATTTTGTCATTCCATTGTACTGGGACTCGTGAAAGAACATGCCACCAAGCATGACTGTTTATGACGCCAAGGGATGCTTTGAAAGGCAGGTTCAAAGATGGATCTTGACAATCCCAAGAGCTCAAAGGGTAGAAGATATAGCCTTGCCCACAGTAAACATCAACACTCTAGAAATAGACAAGACCACAACATTGGGATGCAAATTCCATGACAAATTATTCAACCTAGTACATCAAAGAAGTTTACATAAGAGCAAAACAAATCAAGGAATGCAGAGGTCAAAGACACTTAGTCTAACATTCTTATACTATAAACTTGCAGTGATGTTTGAGCAGATTCCAAGAAGATCCAAAACCTAATTTACAGGTTGTCTCATTTCAGTGAAATCTGATTTCTGTGGGAAATCAGAGACAAATCTCCTGCTAAAACAAAGTAGAGATATAAGCAGATGAAATTCATCAAAAAGAATCCCATATGGTCACATGACCAATTGTAAACATTTTTGTGCTTCAATTGAAAGTAATCTCCAAATTTCCCTAACAACAAGATGCAGAACAAACTAGCAATGGATCAGTAAACATGTTATAATTGATAATTCCATCATTGCATGAACAGTGCACATCAACACTCTCCTACTAAACAAGGCTACAACAGCATTGGAGCAAATTCCACGACAAATGATTCCATCAAGAGTTCATAAGGGCAAACAAATAAAGGAATGCAGAAAGTCAAAGGCCATAATAACAGAACTGTAAACATTCTTATACCATCAATCTTGCAGTGATGTTCTGAACAGATTGCAAGAAGAGCCAAACCCAACCAAGATAGAGATGTAAACAGATGAAATTCATCAAAAGAAATCTAATACGGACACATAGCCAACATAAACATTTTTTTGGCTACAATTGACAGCAATTCTCCAAAATTTCCCAAACACCAAAGTCGTAGAAACTAGCAATGGATAAGGTTAACATGCACTAATTCCATGAGACAATTGACCATGCTCTTTACACCTAACCAATAGCACGAAGCATAATGCAGGCACCATCTCCATTACACATTAAACACACTTTTACTGTTAATTGTGGCTCACAACCTAAAAAGGAACTGCAATCAGTGGTATAATGATCCCAGCAAAAAAAAAAACAAAAAAAGCAAACAAAATAATAAAAATTAAAATTTCATGATCAGACATCCAAGGAAGTGATAGAACATCACAAGCTCTCAAGCCTGGCGAGGCGAAAAGCTTAAGGGCGGCCACTGAGAATGTTTTGAGAAACAAAGCCTTAGATTTATCATCATTTACCCAAATATCACAAAAAAAAAGAAAATTCAATAAAATAAACATTCCAAAAAAGACTGTTCACGATTAACAACAATACTCTCATAAACCAAGGGAAAATTGAAGCTCGACATCCAAGGAAGGATAAAAGCAAGCACATGCTCTCAAGCCCGGCGAAAGCGAAAGCTCTTAGGCGGCCACTGCGTATGTTTTGGAATAACACCTTAGATTTTTACTTATCATCATCAAAAAATACACAAGGTCGAAAAGGAAACAATCCGAATCAAAATATCCAACAATCACACTCATGAAATTATAAACAATCCTCAAGAAAAATAAGAAAAAAAAAAAAAAAAAAAGAGATAAGCTCAGACATCCAAGGAAGTATAAAAGCAGCACCACGCTCTCAAGCCCGGCCGAAGGCGAAAGCTCTTAGGCGGCCACTGCGAATGTTTTGAGAAACAATCCTTAGATTTTATCATCAATCAACAAAGATCACAACTACAGTTGAAATGTAAACAATTCAAATCAAAATATCCAAATTCTAAAAAGATCCAACGAACACAACTCAGAATTTACGATCTATAAAAAATAGAGAGAAATAAAAATAATAATAATAAAATAAAATATAAATAAATTAAATAAAGAGGAAAGCCTCAGACATCCAAGGAAGGTAAAAAGCAGCAACAACTCTCAAGACAGGCGAAAGGGCGAAAGCTTCTTAGGCGGCCACTGCGAATCGTTTTGAGAAACAGCCTTTTGGACTTTATCATCACTGACTTTACCCATAAAACCAAAACACTAAAATCGCAGCGATTGTAAAATTTCACTAAAATAAATAATTCCCCAAAAATTACAAATAAGCTTAAAATCCTAAAAACAAAAAGAAACAACATGAGATTTCAGTGTCTCAGAACATCCCAAGAAAGCAGGCATTCGGCTCTTCAAGCCGGGCGAAAAGGCGAAAAGCTTAGGCGGCCCACTGCCGATGTTTTGAGAAACCAAGCGCTTAAATATATCATCAGAGACAAATCATTCAAACAAAATGAAAAAACAAAAAGCAAGACTAAACGAATAAATTCAAGTTCTGGCAACTATTGTAACCTGCTACTAAAGAACACATGAAATGAATTTTAACAATTAAAAAGAAAGAGTGGTTAAAATACAAGGATTGGAGGGAAAGGGTGGTTCTAGTTTTGTGATCCCCCTCCGTCTTTTCTAAACGGCGGCGGTAGTCGAGTGGATGATGGAAAATATAGATGATGAGGGTAAACAACTCAGGTTATGGCGCTGACCCGATTTTATTCCCGCTCTAATTACTATTCGGGTGA
>VALG01010049.1:0-16829 GCA_009835305.1 Ipomoea purpurea
CACTAACCCTGCATGCGACTGAATCGATTGCACATGCACGCTGAGTACACGGTATCAATTGACTTGATCAGCAAATTGTTTTACACGTAAATTAAATCTGGTGCAAGCTGTCTTTTATACTTCCGCTATGAGTTAATTACTAGCGAATTCGCTGGTAGCTAGGTCTTAACCTAACTGTTTTTTAATTTTTTTTTTAAATTTTAAGATTTTTATTCAACCCCCTCTTGATTTTCTTCCCTTTCAGGACCAACAAAACACCCAAATAATCTCCTTTATGCAATGAGTGGAAAGTGAATTATGGAAATTACGTCCCACATAAGTGCAGTGCAAGGCAAGAGTATTAAATGAAATCTAAACATAATGTATAAATATATGTTAAATTTAAGTGAAAATAATAACCATGACAAGCTACCTGCCTATATGAAATGGTCATGATTCATTGTTGTATTGGGTTTGAGATCACAAAGGTTCTTTATCAATCTAACTACTAGCTACATGGACGGGGTTTTTTTAATATATGGAGTATACAGAGAAAAAAAAAATAGAAAATTCTTAGTTTTAATTAGAATCTAGTTAGACAAAAATTAACAAACAAAATTATTTTTAAAGCGATTGTGTGATAACTTTTTCTTCTTCTCGATCATTCAATATATTTATTGAAGGAACCTAAAAACATATTTGAAAATAATACACTAGTTAAGACTGTTGGTCCCGGTAGGGTCGAAAGGAGAGTCTAGAGGGAGGGGGGGGGGGAGTGAATAGACTCAATTCGTTTTTCACGAAAATAACTCCTTTCGGGATTATTACGCAGCGGATATGTAATATAAATTTTAGGTTTCTTTGCACTGTTTGATCTTGTGGAGAACTTTTCGGTTAGCACGAGTGAAATGAAATGCACGAAAGTAAACGCTGAAAAATAAAGAGACAGGGACAGAGATTCTTATAGTGGTTCGGCTAACTGTGCCTACCCACTCTTCTTTCACAACTTGTGAAAGGTTTGCACTATCACTCCTAGTACAAGTTACACCAAGATAGCTTTCCTTGATCACTAAGCCGGACAGCTACTTGAAGGTTTTTCAACTCCTAGAGTTTACTACGCCTCTATCAACTTCTTCTTCAGAGTTGAGGGTTGGATAAGATTGATCTTCGAGTTTCTCCAACACGGTGAAGTCTTGACTGGCTGGTGGCTGGATGGATGATCAGCTTGTACAAAGTTGCAAGACTTCTTCAATGTTGTAAAATGATATCAGATTTGTTTCTACAAGGATCACACCTTGAATCACTGGATTTCAAAAGCTTTGAAGAGAGTGTTCTTAGTTTAAAGAGCTTTTGAGAATAAGAGATTGATCGTTTAGAAAACCAGCACCTTCTAATGTGAAGAAGATGAGTATTTATAGGTGAGAAGAAATCCATCCGTTGGAGGGAGATGGTATTTCAAACCTATTATCCAGTGGTTAATAACCAGAGAGTCTTGTGCATTTATTGATTCATTTAATGCGATTGTACTATATAGCTGTTGGAGACAAGCACTTTTGCTTATTTTGTCTTTTAGCACTGAAAAGTGGTACTGTGGCATTTAATGCACCTTGGATAAGTGTGCTCTCATTCCTAGGAAAATTTCTTCCTAGGATGATCCTCAAATGAGACAGGTTGACAAACATTCTTCTTGAGTTGAGAGAAGATAAGTTGTCTTGACAACCAAAAAGGTCCCTTGGACAGAAGGCTTCTTTCGGCTTTAGCTTTCTGTTGTAGAAGATCATCTTTCGTCTTTCACAAGAGATGAGACTTTTGCTTCATCGAACTATTCTTCTTTCGTCGAGAGAGAACTAACTAAAAATGATTCTTAACTCGGTTTCGTGTGTTTGTCTAGCTTAACACGGATTACACATTGAGTTAAGGTACCTTTCGTCTAAGACGAAGGTAACAAAAACAAATGAAAAAAAGTTAGGGGTCTACTTCTAAGTTACATTGGTATCATTAAAATCCTAATACATATGTTCCTAACAATTTCCCCCTTTTTGATGATGCCAAAACATATACTCTCCTTATGAGGCCGATAAATATCCCATAAAGGATTTTTTCATTTCATAATGGCCATTCAGAAGAGTTTACATGTGATTTCTAAATGAATGAAAAATAATACAAGTATTCAAATCTTATAACTTAGATAAAAACACGATAGATTGAGATAAAGTGACTTTTATAAAGATCAAAAACACTTACAAAGAATTGTCACTAGTATTGATGAAAGGAAGCCTTTACATTTCTAAAAGTTTCGCCTTCTGAATCTGAGCTTCTTCCCTTTCCTTGTCATCTCTCTCTCTTTCTGATTCTTGAGCATCCTTTTCATGTCGATGTCTCGGTTGATGTGCTCTCTGTATTTCTGAATAGAGCTTTCTTTGACAATATCCTCATATTCGCCTTTGATGTTGCTGCTCATGTAGTTGTTGTATACTTCCAGGATATTTTCTCCTTCTATTATGCCGAGATTCCACCAGACAATGAGCTCAAATGAATGCATTCCTTCGGTGTAAGTTCTTTCTGGATTCTTTGTGAATTTGAAGGCAGCATTATATTTGACTCCAGACTCAGCATTCTTTTTTACTTTCGTGACATCCTTTATTGCTTCTTTGATTCGTTCTCTTTCAGCCAACTCTTTTTCTCTAGCTAGTCTTTGCTTCCTCTTGCTTATTCCATAGATCACGGTTGGCTCTCTTGATTTCTTCATTTCTTTGGGTATGATGCACTTGCCAAAAGTAGTTGTCTCTTTTCTTCATCCATACGGGTATGTTGTACCCTTCAAACCTTTTTCTACTTCCTTCTTCATATGGTCGATATGTGTGGAAGTTCCCTACGGCATTTATGGTAATGTTTTCATTTCGCAGCAGCCTTTGGCGAAGGTTCCCTTTCTCTCTGTTTGACTTTCCAAAGAACGAGAATTCAGAATTGGATCCGAAAGATTGTCGGGGTTTCACCGAATGTTGTTGTCTGGATCTGGAAGAATATTTTGCAGAGATCTGGATCCTGGAAGTGTTGATCTCGTGTTCCTTGGAGAAGGGTTTCTTCTTTCTTCATGTCTCATGGAAGGATCATTATTTCGTCTTGGTTCATTTCCACGTTGTGGTGATCTGTTCCTGTCTTCGTCTTTGTCATCATCATCTTTTCTTGACTTTTCCCCTTTTTGGCATCATCACCACGGGGTGTTGGAAAATTTGGACAGACTTTGAACTGCAAGAAGGACATCCTTGATGTATTCAAAGCATGGTGAGTTGATATTCGCCATTTGATATGTGAACCCCAAAAATCCACATTCAATCCATAGATTAATTGAGTAATTAATCCTATTTTAATTGAGGAATTAATTCCTAAAATCCTGAGTTTTGATACTTGAAGACTAGTATTTTGACTAGTCAACTTCAAAGTCATGTTGTACCTTGAGCTTTCAAGGAGTTCCCTTGTTCCTTACAATTTCTAATGTTAGTAAGGCATTCTTGACCTTTCACCAAGTGTTAGTATTGTAACCTAACCTAGAAGACATCTTCATTCTATCCCTTACAATTTCTAAAAATCTAGCTCTACTTCTCTCTAAAAAGGTGAGTAGCTTTTCTTCCAAGCCAAGTTGGAGCCTTGCCAAGACCTCAAGAGTTGCTTCCAAGATTCAACCTTTCTTATATTTGGGCATCTAGGAGGGTAAGATCTAAGTTCATCTTGTGTTTTTTGGTTTCATCTTTGGTGTCTTTTCTTAAAGGTAGGATCTTTATGATCTTTTGGTTTGTTCTTGAAGTGGGTTTGGAAGGTGAGCTTGAGAAGAGCTTGTTATGGTGTAAAGTGAAGTCTTTTATTTCTACAAGAGGTAACCCATGCTCTACAAAACCTATTTTGTTTACCTATATGTGATTTCTTGGAATTTCTACATGTGCTTTGCTATGAAATGTGAGTGTTTATGCATTTGGTCTTGTGAAATGCATATCTATAGCTTGTGTTTAGGTTCATTTGTGCCATTGCTTGGCATTTCCTATGATTCAAGTCATTTTCTTGTATTGGGTGAGATTTGGCATGTTTTGGACTTGAATTTGAGCTTGGAGTTGAAAATCCCCGAAGGGATTATTTTGGACACAGGGATGTACCCGCGGGCGGAACGACGGGCAGAGCCCTACCCGCTGCCCATCCGCAGGTACATTGGTCTTGTGGGTGTGTACCCGTGGGCAGGACCACAGGTAGGGGCTTACCCGTGGGTCTACCCGCGGGGAACACAGTGGTGTTGTGATGGATTTGTTCCCCGTGATTCTTTTGACTCGGTATTTGGTTTTTTGACTTCCCGATGTTCTTTTGTGGAATTATTTGAGTGTCTTCTTGATGTTTCGTATGTCTAGAACTATATGGTAGGTATCCATGTAGGACTTTGGTGTCTTGAATCGTGCTAAGTGTTCAACATTGTGTTTCGTTGAACCGTGAAGTGTCTTGTGTGTTCCTCGGAACTACCTTTGGTTTCCCCGTTGATAAGCATGCTAGTTTGGTGTCTAAATGCTAGCGTGTGTGTTGTTTGTACCTTCCGATTGGTTGATGATAACTTGTGTTATTAATCGTTGATGTTGTTGGGCTGTGACCCATTCCCTGATTGAGTGTGTTTCATACCTTCGTTGTAATCCGTTGATTGATTCCTGTTGAGGTGTGGTGTGTGTGGCTTTACCTGGATTGCACGATTAGTGGTATAGGGACACTAGTCTCCAAGGTATTGCAGCGGTCCTCGTGGTGGCTGTGACGTGATTATGGAGTTGTGGCCTGAGTGATGGGTCCACGTATTTCTTGGAAAGGCATGTGTTGCCGTGTGTGTGTACGGTACCTTGTGTACTATGAAATTGGTGGTCTCGTTGGTGGTCGTTGGTGGGGGGACGACAGTCGCGGAAGTAAAAGGTTTAACTAAGAAGTACAGGGTCCTGGAGGTAATGGTTGGAAAGAAGATACAAGGTTGGGGGTAGCCATAAAGGTTGGAACCGGGCATAAGGCAGACATACCAACTCGTGATGGGTGATGTCACGAGGGCTATTGTAGCTGGTGTTGTGTGTTCTTCTCTCTTGTGACGTGTGTAGTCACAAAGGCATGTGTGGCCTCGGCATGTGTTTCCGGTTGTGTGAGTCTTATCATTTTCGCGTTGTACTTGTCAGGTTTTGATCTATTGAGTGATGATGGATCATACCTTGACTCCCTTGTGAGTCGTGTTGTTCTTGTGGTCTTGGATGTGTTCCTGTGTTGCTTGTGAGAGTGTTGAGTCTTATGTTGGCTTTGACTCTTGGTTTTACACTTATATATATGTATTCCGTTTCAAAATGATTTGTATACATATCCTATCTATGTATGATACTTAACAGGTATTGGTGGGTTTACCAGCATTATTCGCTGACCGGGCGTCATCCCATGTTTGTCTTTTGTGTTCTTACAGGTGATGTCTAGTCCGGGCGCGATGTCTAGTGCCCGATAGTGTAGTACATTTCTCTTGCTTTACGGCCTGTGAGCCGATTTAGTTTAGACTCATGAGTTTCTGGATAGATGTATACCATGCAGATTTGGCCATAGCGTTTATCGTGTTGATAAGCGTGTCATACACCCCCATTTGGATTTTATGTTATCCAGTTACCATTTATCTTCCGCTGTGTTAGTGTTTTTGTTATGTTATCTGCATGCGTTAAGGCTTTTACTATAGCTTGTTTTGGGTGGTGGGGTGTTAAAGTTGGTATAAGAGCTAGGTTTAAGCCTAGGAAGAGTTGAGTCTAGACTTTTCTAAGTGGTTAAGTGTGGTTTGAGACCCTTAAGCGACCTTAAGAATCTAAGTGTTAAGGCTTAGGACTCTAGGACGCGCGGTGAGGTTGTGAGCTCTTGTGTCGTTTTATGTTGTGTTTTCTGTGCTTGTTTCCTTTTTAGCTTTGGTTCTCTTTAGTTAAGGCACCAGGTAAGGGTGCGGGTCCTAATTTTCCTCCTGTTATCGTGATGTTGCCGTAGAAGTCGAGGATGGCACCATCGAGACGTCGTGCAAAGTCTTCAGAAACAGTCACCAACGAGCAGTTAGCTCAAAGCCTTCATCAGCTGACACAGATCACCCAGTCTCTAAGCAACGCTCTCCTCAACAACCACCCTCTTCAGAATGGGAATCACGACGTAGTACGCCAAGTCTCAAGTCTCCGTCCCCCGGTCTTCGCCGGTGAAAAAGATCCCGCTGTGCTGGACGAGTGGATCCGGATGTTTGAAAAGATCTTTGATTCAAGACACCAAAGTCCTACATGGATACCTACCATATAGTTCTAGACATACGAAACATCAAGAGAACACTCAAATAGTTTCCAAAAGAACACCGGGAAGTCAAAAGACCAAATACCGAGTCAAAAGAATCACGGGGAACAAATCCCAATCATACACCAAAGCGGCCCCTACCCGCGGTTCCGCCCGCGGGTACATACCCACGTCCGGCTTGTTCCCCGCGAGTGGGCGGCGGGTGGACCCCTACCCGCCGTTCCACCCGCGGGTACATATACTTGTACCAAATAATACATTCGGGGATTTTCAACTCCAAGCTCAAATTCAAGTCCAAAACATGCCAAATCTCACCAAACACAACAAAATGACTTGAATCAAAGGAATAGCCAAGCAATGGCATACAAGAACCCTAAACACAAGCTCTAGATATGCATTTTCACAGGACAATGCATAAATACTCACATTTTATAGCAAAACACATGTAAATCCAAGAAATTATCACATAGGTAAGCAAAATAGATTTTGTAGAGCATGGGTTACCTCTTGTAGACTAAAGACTTCACTTTACACCTCACAAGCTCCTCACAAGGCTCACCTTCCAAACCCACTTCAAGAACATACCAAAAGATCATAAAGATCCTATTTTTAAGAAAATACACTTTAGATAAAACCAAAAACATAAATGAACTTAGATCTTACCATCCTAGATGCCCAAATGTATGAAAGGTTGAATCTTGGAAGCAACTCTTGAAGTTTTGGCAAGGCTCCAACTTGGCTAGGAAGAAAAGCTATCTACCCTTTTTAGAGAGAAGGTGGAGCTAGATTTTTATAAAGTGTAAGGAAAGAATGAAGGTGTCTACTAGGTTAGGTTACAATACTAACACCAAGTGAAAGGTCAAGATTACCCTTACTAACATAAGGAAATGTAAGGGAACAAGGGAACTCCTTACAAAGCTTAAGGTACAACTTTGACTTTGGGGTTGACTAGTCAATTACTAGTCCCAAACTATTGGATTTTCAGGATTTTAGGAATTAATTCACCAATTGAAATAGGATTAACTACTCGATTAATCCCTTAACTGAATTTGGATTTCGGGGTGTTCGCATTCCGAGTTCAGAGTATGCCGAGCTGGAAGTATGCCGAGTTCAGAGTATGCTGAACAAGAGAGTATACCGAGTTCAAAAGTATGCTGAGTTCAAGTATGCTGAACTGGAGATGAACTGGAGAGTATGCCGAGTTCGAAAGTATGCGGAATTCGGGAGTAGTTCCTTGCTGAAAGGACTCCGGAGTTATGTAGCTTGTTCTTCAATGAAGGGCTAATATGCATCTCCATCTTCAAAAAGGGATTCCGGTGTTCAAATGGCGTGTTCCTTAGCGCAACATGCGGGCGTGTTCTATAGACGATATCCTGGCGAGATTTCGGCAGAGCGCGAGATTCCTGGCGAGATTTCGGCAGAGCTTCGGTATGCAGATGCGTATAACTGCGGACGTGTTCCAGACGATATCCTAACGAGATCTAGAAGAGCTTCAGAGCTTCAGTATGCAGATCTTCAGAGCCCCCCATCTTGAAAATGAAACCACTATTTATAGTGGTGAGTGTAGAGAAAAAAATTTCTAACCAACTCATAATTCCTAATTTATTTAATTATTTTAATTAAATTAAGGGTGTATCGGGACACCATTGCGTCCAGGTTCATCATTTCATCAAATTTACAAATAATATCAAATATCCAAATTTATTCAAATTATATAATCCACATATAATTTTGATGGGCCAAAACCAAGTCAAACCCGCTAATTAGGCAACCCAATTAATCCAAGCGGCCTGATCCAACTCAATTAAATATTCCACCGACTTGGGCCGAACAATCCAACATCCAATTACATTTAATTAAGTAATTAAACCAATTAATTATTCAATGGTTCATTTAATTAACCCAATTAAATAAATATTAGTCCAATTAGCCTAATTAAAGTAATTAATTTAATAATTAAATATCTATCACGGCCCAAAAGCATTATTTAAATTTTCAATGTTAACAAATTGCCAGCAATTTATATCTTACACCATGGCGCGCGTTGCATTGTGCGCCCAGATAAACGACGTCGTTTTAATTTAAATTTTTTTTTTTTTTTAAATTTCCCGCCCCAGTGATTGGCAGTTAATTTTTCTTTAAAAAAAAAACCCATGTTCAAAAATGTACATAATGTTATACTAGAATACACATAATTGTATACAAGATGTACATAATTATATAACAAAATATACATACTCTCTTTTAAAGATAATACACATAATCTAACATAATACATAATAACATAAATTTTTAACATAATACACATCAACTCTTAACATAATACACAAAAATTTCCTGATTCGGATGTACATAATTGTATAAAAAGAATGTACAGCATTGTATAAAAAATGTACATAATTGTATGAACAAATATACATAATTGTATGAACAAATATATATAATCACATCAACTTCCTACCACGCTTCCCAAAAACGACGTCGTTTTGGGAGGCGCGCGGCGAACAGTACTACGTATGCCGTGGTGTAGGGTATAACGATTGCAAATTGCCCCTTCAAAATTTACTTGACGCGCCTTAAATGCAAAGAGAAGAAAGTCTCGACACCTTATAATGCTGGGACACTCATGCACTATATCTCTTTTTAACCATTTGGGCTCCCATATGAAATAAGGAAACAACTCTAATTAAAAATAATGGGCCTCCCAATATTCACCTTTCACTTGTAAAAACCCATTAGACCCAGCAAAACCAAAGTCCAAGTTCACCGTGCACAATATCTCTCTTCAAATATTATCAGGATTGCTACTTCCAACAGAATTGAGATACTTCAACATAATACTCCGACTCAAATGACGTACTGCCACGCTAAAGATAGCTAAATTCGTGAACCATAACACCCAATAACACTATAAATATACATTCATTCTTTTGCATCTTCAGCCCAGCCATTCAGGTTATGGGCTTGATTCCATGGCCCATTCACCCAGCATGTCTCTGCTGGGCAAATTATGCTGTGCATCCGTATGCACCAAGCATGGTGCATACGAATGCACACGACGTCGTTTTAGAGTAAGGACACGGTGTTTTATAAAAAATAAAAAAAATATTCTGTTAACAGCGTTTGTTCCTTTTGGTCACGTTTCCAAGTTTCCAATTCGATCGTTGGCAGTTATTCACTGTGGAATTGGCATTCGATATTGTCGCAATCGCAATCGCAATCGCAATCGCAGTTGGATCGGAATACACAGTGATTGTTAGATGGAGGATGGAACAAAGCAGACAAATTCCGCAGTTGGTGCTGGGCATTCGATTCAAGGTGTTTTGCATCTTGATATTGTTTTTGCATTTGTTCCTTTTGCTTTTTTGTATGATTTTGTGATTCATTATGATACAATTGTTGTTAGCAGTGATGTTTGTGTCTAGAATCTGCCATTTAGTTGTGTAAATAGTGTATACAAAATCACATAAGTATATATCCATAATTGTTATAACAACAATTCCAGAATTTCAAAACAATAATTCCATAATTTCATAACTATATTTCCAGAATTGCATATCTATATTATTCAGAATTCGCGGTACTCTGTTTTGGCAGTTTGTGTGCGGTCGTGTATCCAGAATTGTATAACTATATTTCCATAATCACATACCTATATATCCAAAATCTGTAGGTACTCTGTTTTTGCTGTTTGATGAACTATTTGAAATAATGTTCACCATGTCTATATAATATAGTTAGTGAAGACATTGGTGGGATGGTTTAGTGAGTTCAGATCAAGCAGATGTAGATGTTGATGGATCTTCATCAATTCCAGGTTTATTCATAGTGGTTTACCTTTTAATTAGCAAATTTCTGGTTAGGAATTATATTTTAATGAAATGGTTATTATTGTTATATTTGCAGTTGATCAAGATTTGGTTGGTTTGGTAGTAAGTAATGTTGATGAGGCTTTTGATTGTATAACAATTATGCATATAGACTTGGTTTTAGTGTGGAGGGAAGTCATCAACGCTACAAGGTATCTACTAACACAATTAAAATGAAGAACTTTTGTTGTTTCAAGGCTGATTATAAGGCAAAACATTGGGGTTTAAGGCTTATTCCAAAATTTGACACAAGGACAGAGTGTGAAGCGTTTTTTAGTTTGACGTGGGTGATGATGGGTTGTGGACAGTTACAAAACACAAGAAAGTCACAATCACGAGTTATGTGTGTTCAACAAGAGTCATCTACCTTGTTCACATAGGAGTGCCGGAGATAATCAGCTCTTATATTTTACAAGGTTTGGAAGGACAATGGAGTTGCACTGGCAGATGGTATTAGGTTCCTAAAAACACAATTCAGGGGCCCATTAGTTGGTTTCACCAATAGAGATGCTTATAATTCAATGGCTTGCTGATACAGTCAAGGCGATTGATGGAACGAATTCTAACTCTAATGAAATTTTTTAGGAGAGCAGTCTACCGTGACTGATTTTTTTCTTTGAATTGATTGGATGCAAGATTGTGCAGTTTTTTGGAGGGATAGTCAAATGAGACGACATTATGAGGTGTTTGGGGATTTGTTAGTGGCATGATACGACATATCGCACCAACAATATGATATGATTTGTGGCCCTTTCGGTAGGGATGAATCACCATTGCATGAATGTAATGTTTGGATGCGGTTTTTGATGAACGAGAGGATAGAATCGTTTGTGTGTTGTTTAAAGCGTTTTTAAAGATCTATGTGTGGCAAGTGTCCACAGTCTATTATGACAGATCAATGTGCAGCTATGGCTGCTGCTATATCTAAAGTGTTTCCACATCACGTCACCATCTTTGCATATGGCATATTGTGAGAATTCAAAGAAGCATATCAAGACGTTAAGGAATAAATAAGGATTTCTTGGATATGTTTAAGAGCAAATTACACTTTTGGTCCTAGACTATAGAGGGGCGTGTTAATTCGGTAGCGTGACTATTAAAACTAACAATTTAGTCCTTTAAACTATGTTTTTTTAGCAGATTTGGTCCTTCCGGCCAAATCACCGGTGGAAATTGACCGGAAAATACGCTTGTCATTTTAAACTATTTAATAATGGGGGCAAATTGGTCATTTATGTGTAAAAAAAAAAAGGATAAAGTTATTTGCTTCCTTCTCCTTCGCGTACCAGTTGGTTTGCGACTTCGACTCTGCTTCTCGCGTCGTCCCTTTTGTTGCCTGAAGGGGAAGGAAGCAGCGACGGTCGTCCCTTTTGTTGATAAACAGCACCTTGATAAATTCCTTGCTCATGCTCGTGGTCCGTCCCTTTTGTTGTTTGCCTCGCCGCTATTTTTTTCCTCCGTGAAGTTCCGCGTCGTCCACTGCCACCCCTTGAATTGTTTTCTACGTCAATTTTTTGGACACCTTAATTGACTTTCTATTAATTGTTTTTTTTTTGAACACTGACTTTCTATTAATTGTTAATTATTAATTTTGGGATTGTGCAATGAATTTGCAAGAAATTAAAGCTGGAACACCCAGGCCGGTATGGAACGCAGTTTCACATATTATAATGGCGGTTGGATACATAATGATGGCCATGGCACTGCCGGGCTCACTGTACGTCGGCCGTCGGGTCCATAGTAGTCGAAATTTGTCTTGCTGTAACAGTGCCGACTGCATCTGAACTCTTTGGCCTCAAGTAGTACGGCCTCATTTTACAATGTTCTCATAATCAACCTTCCAGCAGGTGATGGAGAAGAAAGGGACTGAAATGACCAATTTGTCCCCATTATTAAATAATTTAAAATGATAAACGTATTTCCGGTCAATTTTTACCGGGGGATTTGGCCGGGAGGACCAAATCTGCTAAAAAAACATAGTTAAAGGACTAAATTGTTAGTTTTAAAAGTCACGTATTGAAATTAACACGTCCCCTATAGTCACAGGACCAAAAATGTAATTTGCTCTATGTTTAATTACGTGTTGAATACAAGAGACCAAGCTGAATTTCAATTTTATTGGACGAAGGTATGTTGAGTATAATTAATCGTTTTTTTTTTGTATTATATTTTCATATGTATATAGTATTAGGCGTTCTGATCATTTAGATATTTATTACAGTTGTATATCGAACCAATTATGGATGTATAGGTTAGAGCAACTTATGGGACTGTATAGGTATAGTAATGGTATTATGGATTGTATAGCACGTTGAACTGACTGGTGGTCACTGGGAAAGTGTAGTTTATGGATTATGGATTGTATTATGTATCAATATGGATATATAGTGATTTCAATTAGCATGTATAGCAGTTAACTGACTGGTCGGTGCCTGGAAATGTTAGTATATTGGATTATGGACCATGTCATAGTCTTCAAATTTGATGGACATATTAGATTTCCGAATTATGGTATATATAGCAGTAGGAAAATTCTGGAGCATTGGTTAGATGTGGATGAATGTTGTTTGTTAATTATTATGCTTCATAAAACATTTGTGATTTTGTCTTACCATTTGTCAGGTTGGGATCTGACTTAAATGTCACAAGGAATACCTTGGTTAGAAAAGTATAATGACTGTAGGAAAGTGGATGTCCAACATTTAACAGAAGACTATTTTTTGGGGGGGCAATTTTTTGTCGGTACCACAAAAGAGTGCAAACTTACAAAATCATTGATTTCTACGAAGGTTGTCCAACTGCATAAGCCGGGTCTCTGTGATTTTCTATTCATCGGTTTGTAACGTAATTTCTTGAATGGGGAAGTAAAGAGAATGGTGAGAGACTTTCAGTGTGCTCAACGGCGTACCTGCTATGGATGATGGAGAGAACGTGATGATAGCTTCTTTCACATGGATGCTAGGAGAGGCTGATTACACGATTGAGATATATTTGTTTGTTTGAGGAACAATTCATTGAAAGGCAGGTGCTGGTCATCAAGAGATGGTTGTTGGAATGATGGCCGTCAACAGAAAGTATCACGTGTGGCGGGCCAGGATATAGATCATATATAAGGCCATGAGGTTAGTTTTAACCCGCCAACTTGGACATTTCTTGTAGTTGCATAGCTGATTCTGAGTTGGGAATTCTATGTTGTCATTGTCTGATGCCATTCTTCAGTCATTGTGTTTCTAGTAGTCCCTGACATTTTTTAACTATATCCTTAAAAGATGGACTTAAAAAGGTTATTGTGGTGAGAATGTCAACATTGCATTCTATGGTTAATAATGTTGGTGTCCCTCCATCAATCTGGGTTGTTCCTGGATATTAGTAGGAAATTTGCAAAGATTATTGTTTCTAGTCGAGAAGCACTAGTCAGTGTAGCTAGGACAACTGTGTGGAATGAAGCTGTTGATGATGGTAAGAAAAAAAGGGTTGAGCCGAGATTGCGGCATGGTGCATATTGAAGAGGTGTGGTGTGTTCATCTTCAGCAGTTGGTGGGTGGTACAAAATCCTTCAAGGCCGGAGATTGAAATGAGCGTTAATAAAAGATTGAAGTGGTGTTATTGAAAAGAGCTACAGTCTTGCGAAGGGGAAGAAGGAGTGGCTGCAAATAAAGCTGCATTGGAGTACAAGGGTGTTGTTCAGTCCTTGGTGTGGAAAAACATATCAAGCGTTGCTGGGGATTGGATAACCTCTACATCCAAAGTTCTTCGAGTTCGATTTGTGTTTCAGTTTACTTAAGGGGTTTAGGGATGACAATGTAGTGTAGATTGGAGAAATAAAGTTGTTTATCATTGATTTTATGCAATTCTGGATTTATTAGTTTTGTAATTCTGGGCTAATGTAGTTTGCAATTTATGGATTTACAGTTATGCCAATTATGGAACTTAGTTATGCAAGTTATGAACTAGTAGTTTGCAATATTATGGAATTGTTAGATTATGCAATTATGGAATTACTGTCATGCGAATTATGAAATTATAGGTATGCATCATCGAATTATAGGTATTGCATTATTGAAATTATAGTCATGCATTTATGCATGTGTTAGTTTCCATAGTGGATGTAAGTTTGTTGAGTTACGAAGATTAGTGGGTTTAGTTATGCAATTATGGATGTACTAGTTTTTGCAATTTATGGTATTATAGTTTGATGCAATTATGGAACTATAATTATGCAGATTATGGAATTGTAGATATGGCATTATTGGAATTATAGTCATGCAATAATGGGAATTATAGTACTGCAAGTTCTGGATTATAGTTAGTCAATTAGGTGGAATTATAGTAGTCCATGCAATTATAGATTCTGATCGTGAAAAAAAAAAAAAAAAAAAAAAAAAAAAGAGCTACATAGATCAGAAGTAAATTTGGGTATCAGTTATTAAATCATGCATTCATACAGAGCCAAGTCACATTGTTATGGTGTAGATCACAAAAAGATTCACATTGTTAGAATTCAGGTGCAACATGTTGAAGAATATTCATTCACTTCTTCTTTCGGTAACTCCTTGTTCGTCCATGACCGTGTACTTATGGTCTTTCACGGTTGAGCAGACCAAGAGAACTAGTGACCATGGGCGATAAACTGGGAAGGAAATATGCTAGATTCCAATTCAAAGTTAAAGCATGTTAGTATTTTTTGGACGATGATAAAGTTCAAATTGGACGGGTAATAAAAACTTACCAAATCTGCATTCACTGATGCTAGGTTTTTGCCAAAGGCTGGTTATGTGCATAGCTTAATCTGCCTATGAAATTGCCTCCTTTTTTATGTTTAGCTTGGGAGATCCTTCATCCACTTGGTTCATTGGGAAGGTCTTGAAGCTGTATACATCAAATGCAGGAATGTTTGTATTCATAATTCATATTTAATATTTGTTAAAATGTTAAAGCTATACATACAGAATTATTATTTAATACACTTCCAAAATTGCATAACTATAGTTCCATAATTGCATAACTTATTCCAGAATTACAAAAACTATAAAAACCAGGGGTTCACAGTTACACATCTCTGAATTTTATTTTTTATTATCTATCATCATTCCTAATCTGAAACTAGTAGTATTCAAGTATTTGAGAACACTTTACATGTATAGGGTAGAAGAAGTAACCCGCTTTGTCCCTCACCAAACCGCACAGGACGGTGTTTAGCAATGTAAAACGTAAGGACCAGACATCTAGGAAGCTACTCAGTTCTCACCATTGCACAGAGTTGCAAAATCATCCGCTTGACAAGTAGATATACTACCAATATCAGACAAGTAATATCTCTTGTTGCTATAAACTATTGTGATTAAATTTGGTTACGGCATATTTCAAATAAATTTATAAGAGACAATAAAGTTAAATGAATAAAATTCGTGTAAAAATTAGGTGCGAGTGGAAACTATACCTTCCCAGGTGCTCATTTGAGGCTTTGCCAAACAAATCGTATTTGAAACAAACCTTTTCTTTGGGAGTTGCATTATGGGATGGAGCCTTTGTTCTCGGGTCCCAGTATGGTGACCTTAAATAAAGTGGGATGTTTCTTGAATTTGCGCACATGTGCTCTTTCTTCACGAGTAACATCCTCCACATCAGATTCACATTTTTCCACTAGCTCTGTTGTTCACAAAAAAACAGAGGCAGTTCATAACTTTTATTTCAAGTATAAATCCAGAATTGTATAACTAAAACTTTCCATAATCATGTAAACTAGGGTCCAATGTACCAGTGAATTTTGATGAACATAATAATACATAATTGGTAACAATCAAATGTTCCACATAGGTTGAAAGAAGAACATATAATTTCACAAATAATAATCAAACTTAATTTCAATAATTACTTGACCCCAATTGAAAACTCATAATCATAAGTTATAAAATTATACATTAATGAAAGCGTAAACACTAACTTAATCAAATCACAATCTCAGCAGCAACCGGTTGGGCAGCAGGGGTGTAAAGGTAGGAAGTGGTGATTTATCGGAATGGCAACTCTAAAGTTTAGCAAATGGGAGTTGCTTCCTATACTCCGTGGAGGTTGAATTACTCTGACACTCCTCACAAATGATTATCCACTAGGCTGTCAAAGGCTGCATGTTGAAGATTGGAGTGGGTTTGGTTGATAGAGCAGTCCAAGTTAGCTCAAACGATGGGGGTTCTTACGTACTCCATTTCCCTTTCTGGTATTTTTCAAAAGCCTTCTACCAGAGAATCCAACTCGCTGATGTGAAGCTTTCACTTCCCAAACGAAGATGTCATCCAACTGCCGAGAGAAGTTGGGCTAGAAGTCGGTTGAATTCTGCTTGCAACACTCGAGCATTGTTGAGATTCCTGAAAAAGGCCCCTCTTCATGATGTCAACCGGGGCTCCCTTGCTTCCCGAATGTCAGACATGACCTGACCGCAACTCAAGGACATCTGCTGGCTAAGCCGTTTGAAGCAACATTGTGTGACTCTGTTCAACCATTAGACAGAGCCACAAGATGGAGGTTGGAACAGATTGTGTAGCAAACAAGAGCAATGACATACTAGAATCTATGGATATATGCAGCTAGGAAAGGAGGTGCAAGAAAGCTGTAAAGAGGGTCGCCAAATGAAAGGTGATGAAACGTTGCTGCAATGCGCCGGTGAGATAAGGCCTC
>VALG01010050.1:0-21770 GCA_009835305.1 Ipomoea purpurea
TAAATTATTTCTTTCCAAATATCGGAACTCCCAAATTTGAATTTGAGATATTTGATTTTGTTTAGTCACTGTAAAACTGTCAATAGAGCTCTTTAGACTATCCTTAATTTTTTTGTATTCAGGTAAGGGGCAACATTATGTCGAATTATGATGTTTGTAAGGATTTTTATTGGGCCGAAATGCTTGACAAACCTCTGCAAACTTTTTTATGGAGTTCAACGAAACTATGAAAGGCCCAAAAATAATGAATTAAATGTCATTCACCAGGAATGTATTAGAAACGACAGAAACAGCGGAGAACAGATGTGCATAACATGTAGATTTTTGGCGTCTATCATCCATACAAAAGACTAGAACAAAAAAAAGCCAATTCCACTAGTATATGTCGATGAGGAGTTCAAATCCCTAATCTGATTATTAACATCTAGAGTATTACGCAACGACCAACCCTCAGTCGGCATGTTCTTAATAAGTCAGGAAGTCAAAGGGGGAGCCTGTGAAGTCGTCCATAAATCATCAATAAAGGAAGATTTCTCATGGACAACAGTCATACGAGCATCTGTATTATTGTCAGAAACAAGGGACAATGAAGAGGATGATGTAAGACAACCCCAAAAATCACCATATCAATCATTTGGGATTATATGATATTAATCATATTTATTTGAGGATTAATTCCTAAAATCCTGATTTTTAATACTCAAGGACTAGTATATACTAGTCAACTAATTATTGGTGTTGTACTTGAGCTTTGAGGGTTCCTTGTTCCTTAACTTTCTAAAGTTAGTAGAGGGTATTCTTAACTTTTCACCAGAGTTAGTATTGTAACACTAACCTAGAAGACTTCTTCATTTCATTCCTTACAATTCTAGAAAATTAGCTCTACCTTCTCTCTAGAAAAAGGTGTAGCTTATTCTCCAAGCAAGTTGAGACCTTGTCAAGATTCCAAGTTTTGCTTCCAAGATTCAACCTTTTCACCTATTTGGGCATCTAGGAGGGTAAGATCTAAGTCTATCTTGTCTTTTTGGTTCATCTTAGTTGTCTTTTTCTTTAAAGGTAGGATCTTTATGATCTTTTGGTTTGATTTGAAGTGGGTTTGAGAGTGATCCTTGTGAGGAGCTTGTGGTGGTGTTAAGTGAAGTTTTATTTTAGTCTACAAGAGGTAACCATGCTCTACTAAAACCTAATTTTCTTACCTATATGTGATTTCTTGGATTCTACTTGTGTTTTGTTTATGAAATGTGAGGGTTTATGCATTTTGTCTTGTGATATTGCATATCTAGAGCTTGTGTTTAGGGTTCCTTTGTGCCATTGCTTGGCATTTTCCATGGTTCAAGTCATTTTGTTGTATTGGGTGAGATTTGATGTTTTGGACTTGAATTTGTGTTTGGAGAAGAAAATCCCCGAAGGGATTTGTTGTGGAACAGGAGTGTTCCCGCGGGCGGAACGGCGGGCGGGACCCACCCGCGGGTACAGCGGCTCGTGGATGATGCTCCCGCGGCGGGACCACGGGTGGGGCACTACCCGTGGCTCCACCCGCGGGTACATGGTTGGTTGTGAAGGGATTTGTTCCCCGTGATTCGTTTGACTCGGTATTTGGTCCTTTGACTTCCCCGATATCCTTTTGTGGAACCTATTTGAGTGTCTTCTTGATGTTTCGTATGTTAGAACTATATGGTAGGTATCCATGTAGGACTTTGGTGTCTTGAATCGTGCTAAGTGTTCAACATTGTGTTTCGTTGGACCGTGATGTGTCTTGTGTGTTCTCGGAACTATCTTGAGTTTCCCCATTTTATAAGCATGCTAGTTTGTTATTAAATGCTAGCGTGGTGTTGTTTGTACCTTTCGATTGGTTGATGATAACTTGTGTTACTCCATCGTTGTTTGTTGTTGGGCGGTGACCCATTCCTTGATTGAGTATGTTTTCATACTTCGTTGTGATCCATTGATTGACTCTTGTGGAGTTGGGTGTGTGTGTGGCTTTACCTGGATTGCACGAATTAGTGGTATGAGACACTAGTCACCAAGGTATTGCAGCGGTCCTCGTGGTGGCCGTGGAGTGATTATGGAGCTGTGGCACTTTGTGTAAGGTTCAACCGTTTTTGGGGATAACAGGTGTTATCCAGGCATGTTGCCATGTGTCGTGATATGTGGCCGGGTGACTATGAATTGTGTTTGTGTTTGTGTGTTGGCTCTTTTTTGTTGGTTTGCGCGCTATGTATAATGGACGCCTTCCCGGGGGGTGAAGATCGTTAGACTTCTGGGAATACGCTTTATGACAGTGTAAGACTAAGGCTACCAGGTGCTCTCCTGGCAGAGGTCGATAATACCACCGTGATAATATGGAGATCTAGAGCTGAGAACTTTAAGTGCGGTAACGGGGTGTGGGTGCCGGTAGCGCAGTAATTGTGCTGGGAAACAGGGTGTGCAGTTAAAGTGGGGTGGCGAGTGCCTCAACTCGAGGCGGGTGAGTGCGGAAAGTTGTGCGCCGAGTACGCTTGTGTAGCCATTGTTGTTGTGTGCTTATCGTGTCAATATGATGGTGTTTTGTATGTCGCGGACGTTTACTATAACGGCAATGTCGTATGCGCGTAGTGATCCGTTTCTTTGTATAGACTTCTCATTGCTCGCTAGTACGTCTATATATATATATACCTCTCTGCCGCTCCTCAATTCGTGCGGCGCTAGACATTCGCGCTCAATATACGGTTCCTCTTCCCGCTGACTCTACATCCAAGTGTATACAACGCTATGCGTGTCCATTAGTATGTTGGTTATACTATATAACCTGGGTTTGGTTTTACACTTATGATATAATATACGTATTCCGGTATCGAAATGATTTTTGTATATATTCTACCTATGTATGATACTTAACAGGTATTGGGGCTTACCAGCATTATCGCTGACCGGGCGTCGTCCCAATGTTTATCTTTGTATCTTCAGGTGATGTCTAGACGAGCGCGATGTTTGAGAAGCCGGTAGTCTAGTACCATTACCTTTGTGTTGTGGCCTGTATGCCGTTGTAGCTTTAGACTGTTACTTTTTGGGATAGATGTATACACTTGCATATTGTTCGCCGTAGCGTTTACCGGGTTTGGTAGACGTGGCATAAACACCCATTCGGATTTCTTTTATCCAGTTTTCATTTTATCTTCCGTTGTGCTAGTTTTGTGATTGATTTGCAGGTGTTAAGGCCTTCTTTATTTAGGTCGTGTTTCGGGGTGTTACAAACTGCCGAAAGTTACAAAATAGAATCAGGGAATCGGTCAGCTAATGTGGTGTCTTCCGATGCCTAATA
This sequence comes from Ipomoea purpurea, assembly GCA_009835305.1. Lineage (NCBI taxonomy): Eukaryota > Viridiplantae > Streptophyta > Magnoliopsida > Solanales > Convolvulaceae > Ipomoea > Ipomoea purpurea. The sequence continues at coordinate 3,302 of VALG01010050.1, forward strand.
ATGACAAAATGATTGTACTCTCTGCAAATGATTACGCTTAAGTTCCTAAGGTACCAAAAATCCCTCATCATCCACCTCCATGTTGTAGCTGCTGCCACCTCAGGTAATCCCAACACTTGCCTAGTCTCTTCTGCTTCCAAATGGGTTATTGATTCGGGTGCCACGAATCATATGACATGTAACTCTAGCCTCCTATCTACTTTTCAAACCTCTTCTTCCACTTCCCATGTCACCCTGGCTGATGGGTCCACTTCTAGGGTGCTTGGGTTAGGCACTGCTAATCCCACTCTTGGTCTCCCATTATCTTCAGTCTTAAGCCTACCAAACCTGTCTTTTAATTTTATTTCGGTTATCAAATCACTAATGCTCTTAATTGTTCTATAACCTTTTTTTCCTACTCATTGTCTGTTCCAGGATCTTACGACGAAGCAGATTATTGGTAAAGGGCATGAGTCTAGTGGCCTCTATATTCTTGATTCCAATACTCCAAGAACTGTTGCCTGCTTCGAGATGGGTTCACCTTTTGATGTCCATTGTCGTTTAGGACACCCTTCTTTACCGTTGTTGAAAAAGATGTGTCCGCAATTTAGTAAGGTGTCTTCTTTGAATTGTGAGTCTTGTCAGTTTGCTAAACACCATCGAGTTAGTTTAAGTCCTAGAGTCAATAAACGAGCACATGCTCCATTTGAGTTAGTTCATTCAGATGTTTGGGGTCCATGTCGTGTCCTGTCTAAATCTGGGTTTCAGTACTTTTTACTTTTTTGATGACTACTCTCGTATGATTGGTATATTTCATGAGAAGTCGTTCTGAATTGTTTTCAAAATTTTGTGCTTTTTGTGCTGAGATACAAACACAGTTTAATATATCTGTTCGTGTACTAAGAAGTGACAATGCTAAAGAGTATATTTCTCAACAATTTTCCTCTTATATGCTTAAACATGGTATTTTACATCAATCATCCTGTGTTGACACTCCATCTCAGAATGGAGTTGCTGAAAGAAAAAACAGGCACTTACTAGAAACTGCTCGTGCTCTCTTGTTCCAAATGCGGGTTCCCAAACACTTTTGGGCTGATGCAGTTTCTACTGCATGTTTTTTGATCAACCGTATGCCACCGTCAGTCCTGCATGGTACAACACCCTATCAGTGTCTTTTTCCTCACAAATCTGCCTTTCCTATTCCACCAAAAACATTTGGATGTACTTGCTTTGTGAGAGATGTTAGGCCTCATGTCACAAAGTTAGATCCAAAATCTCTAAAGTGCATCTTTGTGGGATATTCTCGTGTCCAAAAAGGGTATAGGCGTTATTGTCTGTCAACGGAAGATATCTAGTGTCTATTGATGTAACTTTTCATGAAGATGTTCCCTTCTCACCTTCTTCAGATTCTGAAGCCATGAGGATGATGATGATGTTCTCATCTATACGGTTACACCATTTCCGCCTATATTCCACCTTCTCGACCACCGATCACTCAGGTATATTCTCGTAAACAACGTCTGTTCCAGATATAGTTGACCCCAACCCAGACACTCCCTTGGTTCCAGCCAATATGCCTGATTCATGTCCTGAGCCGGTTTCTTCGTCGTATGATCAAGATGACTTGCCAATAGCCATCCGCAAAGGTAAACGATCGTGTACTTATCCTGTTTCATTGTTTGTTTCTTATACTCACTTAACCCTTGTTTCCTGCTCTTTTATTGCCTCCTGGACTCATACAAACCCCTAAAACTTTCAAACAAGCCCTGTCACATTCTGGTTGGCGTAACGCTATGATTGAGGAAATGAATGCTTTGGATTTCAATGGGACTTGGTGGGTTTACTTACAGGTAAGAAGACCATTGGGTGCAAATGGGTGTTTGCGGTGAAGGTTAATCCTGATGGGTCAGTGGCTCGACTGAAGGCACATCTTGTTGCAAAAGGGTATGCTCAAACCTATGGTATTGATTACTCTGACACATTCTCCCCTGTTGCAAAATTGACCTCTGTTAGATTGCTCATCTCTATGGCTTGCTACACATGATTGGCCCCTCCACCAACTAGACATTAAGAATGCCTTTCTACATGGTGATCTCTATGAAGAAGTCTACATAGAGCAACCACCTGGGTTTGTTGCTCAGGGGAATATGGTAAAGTTTGTCGCCTTTGCAAGTCTCTATATGGCTTAAGACAAAGCCTCGTGCATGGTTTGAAAAATTTAGTCAAGCAATTGAAAGGTTTGGCATTGTGAAAGGAAAGTCTGATCATTCTGTTTTTTATAAGCATTCTAAAACATGTACTATCTTATTAGTTGTCTATGTGGATGACATTGTTATCACAGGTAGTGACACCGCTGGTATTGCATCTCTTAAGACCTTTCTTCATAGTCAATTTCAGACTAAAGATCTTGGAACATTAAAGTACTTTCTAGGTGTCGAGGTAATACGGAGTAAGAAAGGTATATTTCTCTCCCAAAGAAAATATGTACTTGATCTATTGACAGAGACAGGGAAATTGGGAGCTAAGCCATGCAATACTCCAATGATTCCAAATTCACAGTTGACATCAGAGGGGGAGCCATTTGATGATCCAGAAAGGTATATGAGATTGGTTGGTAAGCTAAACTATCTAACAATAACTCGACCTGATATCGCTTACTTAGTTAGTATTGTAAGTCAGTTTATGGCATCTCCAACTGGTGATCATTGGAGAGCTGTTGAACAAATCTTGAACTACTTGAAAGGGGCTCCAGGGCGTGGAATTGTATATAAAAACCATGGACATATGAAGATTGAGTGTTTTGCAGATGCAGACTATGAAAAGTAAGAAGCAGAATGTAAGAAGCAGAATGTTGTCTCCACGATCAAGTGCAGAGTCAGAGTATAGAGCAATCACACAAGCGACCTATGAAATAATGTTGATATATCACATTCTGAATGAGATAGGACTCAAGGCTTCTATCCCTGCGAAGCTATGGTGTGACAATCAGGCAACCCTCCATATTACAGCCAATCCTGCTTCCATGAACGAACCAAGCATATGAAGTTGATTGTCATTTTCATTCATGAAAAGATACAACGAGCTTAATTTCTACTGGATTTGTGAAGACAAGAGAACAATTAGGAGATCTTTTTACAAAAGCCATGAATGGACCTCGAGTGGATTACTTATGTAAAGAGTTGGGCATGATCAATATCTATGATCCAACTTGAGGGGGGTGTTAGACATTATATGGTAGAATTATATTTGATATGATCTTAGTGATTGTGTGTATAATATCTTAGGGATATTATTGATTCTTACCATAGTTACCGACTCGTAGCACGTCGGGCCGTTGTACTCATCGGAGCGATTCAACATGCCGGCGTCAGGTGTGGCGTGTGCCGTAGCTCCAGTGTCCGGATACCAGCCATCCGCGGGAGGTGCCGAGTTCGTCGCTGCAGGTTTGCCGAAGATCGCGACATGGGCCTGAGCCGGTGGTTGCATAGTGTAGCGGTTGTAGCAATAGACGGCCGTGTGCCCTTGGGACCGACAAATCTGGCACCTAATATAAATAATTATATATCGATTCAAATATTCTTAATATATTACAACAAATTCATTTCGTGCATCGCACGGGTGAAAATACTAGTATATCATAAAAATTATAATAGAGGATCAAAAGTGACGAAAATAGAATAGTCTGAAATTTAATATTGGACAATATGTAATCAATGACTAAAATGATAATACTGTTAAAGCAAATGATCAAAATTGAAATTAGTTGTCCTCAAGGGCGTCGGCAAATAGGTGGAATATAATACTCGTACATAAAAATCATTAGTTTAATTATTGCCAACACCATCTTCATAGTATGATTAACCTCTTCTGTGTAGTAGCGAATAAAACAAAACATAAAGACATTTATAAACACAAGACATAGTAATGTTACTATGAATGAAAGTTAAGATGTTTGTGGTTAGATTTCAGCATATAATCTAACACAATAAGCAACAAGACAGATGAGAGGTGGCATTTGGATATTAAAATAAGGAAAACAGACATAAAGTTAAGATGTTGGTGGCATATAATAATTGAGTTGTTTGCTATAAAGCTTGTACCACTTTGTTCAACATTAAGGAATCCACAACATTATGGGTGAAGTAAGTATGAAATAAGAATCCAAATTAGTAATTAAACAAAAAATCAAACTTATCTAGTTTGTACATGTATCCTAATTCCTAGGCCCACTAGACACTGTACTTGCTATGATGAGTGATGAGAATGAGAGCATGAGATCTGAAGGCTAGGGCATTTAGTGTGAAGCATGAGCATTCAGTCTTAAGGCGGTTAGCTTGCTTAGCTTCTTCAATTTGAGGAGATTTCATAAGATGCAGGCAGGCAGGCAGCATTGGCGTTCTCTCGATCATGACATTGAAGTGTGTTCTGAAATCAGCGGTGGCCTGGATTTGAGCTGCGTATTGAAGGTTCCAAAGGACATCTTCAAAAGAGGGACGAGTAGATGAGTCGGGGGAGATGCATTTGTTGGTGATGGAAATTACAAGTGATAGAGAGTCTTGTGAGGAAGTGGTTAGCACAACTGGATCCACAATTCTTCGTCGACCATCCTGGCTACCAAACGATGCCTGGATGTTAAAGAATATGTTATTGATCATTGCAGAATATGGGAATAAAGGGTTAAACAATGTCTTATTCTTTTACTTTTAGAAAGCAATGAGCAATGGCAAATGAAGCCCACCATTTCATTCACCAAAAATGCTTCTCCTTTTCCGCTCATAATGGGGCCCACTAGTGATTCCAGCAATATGAACCCAAAATTGTATACATCATCCTCTTTCTTTGTCATATACCTGAAACACAGAATCAGCTTCTCCAGATCATAAAGATAGATAGATAGATGCCATTGTGCCTGTGCTAAACTCCATTATATTCTTGCCAATATATTCTATAATATTGAGACTTTACTACCACAGTACCATCTCATTTTACACTACGTTTTTCGTGTTTCTCCTAATATAGAAGCTATTTTATGTACATGATTTGAGTTCATGTTCTTTATCCTGTTTTAGAGGAACAAAATTATGTTTTACTGAAATATATCTACGATCATGGAGTCTCTCAAGACACGAGGACTCAAAATCAATCTTGTTTTTTTTTTTTTTATAAGGAAAGCGATGCTTACCATGAGTTGGAGACATCTCCCTTGCCCTGGATTAAGGTCAGATATAATTATGTGTTTCAATAGTGAGAAAGCAATGAGTGATTAAAATAGCAAGTAAACTTACTTCAACTCTCTCAGATTCCTCCATAAAGATGGACATCCCGTAATCACTCAGCTTTGCAATCTGGTGCTCATCCACCAATATATTATGTGTCTTCAATCGATTGCTGAAAGAAGCAGGAATTACCCCGGTATGGAGAAAGTGAACAGCCTTGGCCACACCAATCACAACTGCCAATCTGTCTGACCACTTAAGAACCTTTCCCGGGCTCGTTTCTGTTGGTCAACACAAGTTAAAGAGCTTCTGGTAAAAAGCATATTGCATGGGGAACATGGGAAAATAATCATCCTAACTAATATAAATAAAACAAAAAAAGTTTTTATTTAATGAAGAATTTAGGCGAGTATCAGGGTCTAGCTCCATTCACCTGAAAGATGAGCACGGAAACTTCCATTAGGAACAAATTCATACACAAGGAAAACTCTGTTGACTGTTAACTCATCTTGCCCTCCACCATCAATGCAATGACCCAGAAGGCTAACTAAGTTTGGATGACTAAATTTTGAAAGCAAATCTAATCGAACTTTGAGATTTCGGATCAGATGTCTCTTATGCAAGGCCAATAACCTAATAGCAATGCAGGTTCCATTCTCCAGCCTTCCCTTGTAAACCTGAAGAAACAAAGACGGATGATGTAAGAAGTCGTTGAGAATTTAACAAGTTAAAAGTCTTAAAACAAGAGTCTATTTTAAGAACTCATTATATACCAAACCATGGCGATTAGGTATGAGAATTTAGTTTTCCATGATGATAATCTTCTTTTAAGACTAGAACAGAATCCTGAATAAACTAAATGATGGAGTGATGAGAGGTTGACAATGATTTTGTAAATGAAAACCAATTTGCAGGTTGTTTTTGTGGAATTCACTAATTCTAACGTGAGCATCTGATGGATTATAAGATGAAAAAAACATAACATTTAAGGATTACTTTTCCCATGGAGCCTTCACCCAATAAAGCTGACTGATCAAAATATTTGGTAGCATCTTGTAACTCTTCAATGGAGAACACCCGGTATGCTGGAGAACCTTGAGGTCCTAGCTTTGCTGCTTGAGATATGATTCCTGCAATGATAATGATGATGGTGGTGATAAGTGATAACAACCACAAACAAACAAGAAGCTTCCAGTGAAGCCCAATCAAGCTGGTTAATTAGTTAACTGATTTAGTGATGAAGTTATTTTCTGGAAACCTAAAGCTAATGTTAGAACTAATCTTCGAGAGATTATGAAAAGCAACAACTTACGGGCATTTGCAAGGAGTTGAGATGAAATCCCCGTGTGTGGTGGTGAAGCATCTTGCACAATCTTTGGAAATGTGCCTTGTGTATGGTGGAGTTTTTTCCGAAAAATAAGTAGAAATCCAACTGCCAAAAGTACCACAAGAATTGCAATTCCCCCGACAACGCCTACCAGTACTGCTACTTTTTTCCTGTTAGTATGTTTCACTTGTACAAGTTCTTTTTTTGCACAAAATGACTCAGGATGTTGATTTTGGGTACTAACAGTAACAGACAAGCAATTCCCACCAGACTTAACAATTCTCTTCTCTGAGGTGGGGTCTAAACAAGAAGGAAGCTTGCCAACCAACCTGTTTGAGGAAATATCAACGAAACCAAGCGTGTCCCCACAGCTGATACGGTCTGAAAGTGTACCCCTCAGTAAATTGGATGCTAAATTCAAGTAACTGATATGAGGCAAAGAGAACAATTCAACAGGCGGTATCCCACTCAGAAAGTTATTAGACAAGTCAAGGTGTTGAAGTTGGTGTAGTTCACCTAGCTGTTCTGGGATTTCACCAGAGAATGTATTATTGCTTAGAAGAACTGTGGTCAGCCCTTTTGGCAGGGGAGGCAGTTCAGAGTCAAAACGGTTTTCCCTCAAATCCAACAAATGCAAATTCAACAATGCACTCATATCCGGTAATTTACCCGACAGCATATTGTGTGAAAACATTACATCAGTAAGAGCTGCAACTTTGGACAATGAAGAAGGGAACTCACCCTTTAACCTGTTGTTCTTTAGGCTTAGAATGGTTAGATTTTGAAATGAAGAACCAAACCAATCAGGCATAGTGTCATTAAAGAAATTCCCATCTAATGTTAAAGCATGGAGCTTTACCAGTCTAGACATCTTAAATGGAATGGAACCAAACATGAAATTCCAACTCAAGTCCATTACCTCAAGTGATGCAAGTCTATGAATTTTATCAGGAAGAGGTCCCCAAATACCCAGAGACACCAAGCTAAGAACCCTTAAGGTAGTTACTCTAGTGAGAGTAACAACAAAAGAATCTATGGAGAAATGGTGAGATAAGGTCTGGTTTGGAATTGCAAATCCATTGAACTCACTAACCTTGACTGGCTTATCTCCAATAATCCTGAGCTCAGTAATTGAGTCTCCCTCACATGCAATGCTCATATGTGGTGATGGAGGGTAGTTACACAAATCACCATTGTAAGTCTCCCAAACATCCAGCAACACTGGGTATTCCAAATGCTTCCTTAACTGCAGAAGAAGTTGCCTATGATAAGACTGCAATTGATGAGTATTTGAGATGAAGGAAGCCCACAATATGAGCATAAGAAGAGCAGGTATCTTCAGAGATCCCATCTTAGCTGAAAACACAACACCCTAGGAAGTAGGAAGAACTTATTTTATGCCAATCCTTTCATGAGAATTAAAAGCAAACCCACCTAAAATTCTTCAAGAACTCAGCTAATGAGCTAAATTCTTGGTTATTCAAGAGGTGGAGTAAGCTTAAGGAAAGCAGCAAAACTTATGACTTCAGCTCTAACAATCTCAGTGAAATTCAGAGAGCCCCAAAGTGCATTAAAAGCCTAAACCACTAAAAATGTAGAGTGCTTGCGAGAAGCCATGAAAGAAATGCAGAGAGAAAAGGTAAAATGTTGGCCAAAAGGAATGTCCTTTGTTTGTTTTGAAAGAAACAAATAAACAAACACGGGAGAGTCGTTAGGAAGAGAGAAAAGAGACGAAATGTTGGAGTGGAGACTGGAGAGGTGGTTGAAGAAAGAGTGGGGAGAAACAGTAAGGCATTTAATTAGCGGGTGAGCGCAATATAATGAAGGAGACAAAGAATAAGATAGAGGCATTAATGGCGTCGGTTCGGTTCTTCTTCTCATCCCTCAAACCAGTCCAGTCCAGTTCACAGATATATGAGTGGAAATGAAAGGGAAGGGTATCTGTGTCTATCATGCCATGTGAATCAATCTTCACAAAACAAAACGGTTAGCACTCGCGGCATCAATCAATTCAAGTTTTGTTTCTTAGTAGTGTATTCAATCATGACTTTTTAAAGACTTTTATGAGCTTTAAAAGTTTTGGGGTATTCAATTCAAACTTTTAGAAAGTCTTTTAAAAGTCAGGTGGTATTCAATCAAAATTTTTAGAGAGTTTTTAAAAGTCAAGTGGTATTCAATCAAGATTTTTAGAGAGTCTTTAAAAGTCGTGTGGTATTCAATTAAGACTTTTAGAGAGTCTTTAAAAGTCATGTGGTATTCAAAAAGTTATGAACTTTTGTAGACTTTTTAATTTTAAGACTTTTGTAGACTTTTTCTTTCTCAAATATAAATAGTTAAATCCAAACATAAAAACCCAGATTCAAATTTTCTTTCTAACAACTTTGAATGTTTTCACATATCTTATTTAACCTCTATTTTTTCTCTCCAATTTAAACTCTATAGACCTATCTAAATTTAATACAAATTAATTTTTTTCTTCATTATCCTATATTTTCCTCATACCTTAAACTCTACTTAATTTCTTTCTCCTCCTAAACTTTACAACTTCCACTAAAATTTGAAATAATATTAATTTTACTTCATATTGCTTTTTATATGATTTTTATTTTTTCTATGATTTTTTACACTAATTCTCTAATTCTCCTAGAATATCATGAACAATGCAAAATTTTTCATCAATCAAATTGTAGTATATGTTGTCATAATATTCATATAAATACCTTATATATTTGATTTTTATTCTTTTATGTTATAATTCGTAATATATATTGTCATTTTTTTTTAAACACAAATTACTACGAATAGCGAACTATTTTCCACAACAATTTTGGTTGCAACAGTAACACCTTGTTGTTGTTTGCAGTCTCAAATTGCTAGTTGCAAATAATAATTTTCTTTGCGTGATGCTAGCAGTATCAAGTTAATATAATAATATATATATAGTATATATATATATATTATATAATATATATAATATATATATATATATGATTTTTATTTTTTTTTATTTTAATGCAAACTTGTAATTATATTTTTAATTTTTATCTAATCAATTCTTTTATTATATATTTATTATTCATTGTTTATGAATTTCTAATGAAATAATTTTATCTTTATTAATATATAATAATAATTGTTTATTAATCTATATATAAGTAATTAGCATATAAGTATCAGCATACTATTGTATAAAAATATAATTTGAATGTTGAATGTGGGTGAAGAACTACATATAAGAAAATTTTATGGATATATTATAATGTTTTGGTAAGAAAATTATATAAATATAAATTAAAATTATAAAGTTTGTAAGGATTATTCAATTTAGAATTTCAATGACCTTTTGTAGACTTTTTAAAAATAAAAAGTTGATAAAAGTCTATGCATGTTTTTTATATAGACTGTTTATAGAGTCTTATAAAGTTAAAAAGTTTTTGAACGACTCTATGAAAGCCAGTCAAAGTTTATTAAAATCTATCATTTTAAAAGTCTTTAAAAACTCTACATAAGTTTATTAATTTCGTACAATTTATATTGGCATTTGTCATTAATCTTATATTAAAATTTGAGGGGTTTTATTATGGTGCTACTATGTGCCAGATTGTAGTCTAATGACACCAAATTGCTCTCTTATAGGGAAGGTTGTGGGTTTAAGCTTTAGTGACTGTGATATTACTTGTAATAGAGTCTGTAGTATCTACTATCTAATTCAATCTCTCTTTTTAATTTTTTTTTCAAGTTTTTTATTGACTCGCAATCTATATTAACTATATTTAATTATTTTAAATTATAATTAAATTGATGGGGATTATTTCCCTAGATTTGTGCCATGTGTTGACTGACCATCTTTATTTGCCGACCTCTCGCTAAATAGCCGTTTGTAATCGGTTAAAAGTTTCTTTCCCCGGCTTACCTAGGTCGGGACCGATCTCGCCCCAGCTAACCTGCGTTATTGTCAGGAATTTGTGGCCACGCGGCCTTCATTGCTTAGGCCAAGTCCGGCCCGGTGCATGTCTGTCACGCGTTGAATCATGTCGCGGGGCCAAAATGTGGTCCCTAGGTTGGCTATATATACTACATTTAATGTTGTCAAAGAGGATTTTTTGGCTGTTTAAGAAAACAATAGTTACAAAGCCCGGGAACCTTTGACCCACTGTCACGTTGACCTGGTCTTCTTAGTTAGACTTGAAATCAGATCCTTTGTATCTTGCATTGTGGGTTTACGTATTAATAAACCGTATTTTACTACATCATTTTGGCGCCGTCTGTGGAGACGAGTACGAGACAAGCTGAGAAACATCTATCGATCCCCGACAACATGTACCCATACATGGATTTCTTTAATGACCCCGAGCCCAGTTGGAAAGCAACGACCTTCAGTCTCAACATAGCTCCCGCCTGGACCCGAACAACATGATGGGAGCACTGCCACCCGAACCGGTCAATGTAATTCAACAGGAGCAAGTGATACCCCAATAACTGGTCAGACGTCGTTTTCGTACAACATATACTCGGTCGACCTGCGTACCAGTGGTGGCAGCAATTCCCCGAGTTTTACGCCCCTGCATACCCTTTACATCCGATGCAGGGGATGTACCTTCCACCGAGTCCCATCCTCGTACGCCCGAGGTGATCGCAACATCAGTTCCTAGGTTGGGACGGCCAGAGCTCCGCGAGCTCAATCAGAAAGGCGGGCAGGGTCCAATCGCCATGAGCAACTGTGACAACCCAAAAATATTTTTCCTAAATTCTATTTTTATAAAATTTCAAAATATTTATTTTCACTCTTCCAATTTTTATTTTTTTAAAATCAGTGTATGAATTAAAATTTTTAAATCAAGTATTTAAATAAATTCAACACCAAGAATTATTCTATTTTGAAAATCCTAAGTTTCGGATACATTTATGTACCAAGTTTTGACCCAAAAAGTCAATCTGAGTGAAACCTAAGAAGAACCTGTGAAATCTGAACCAAGTGTTTTAATTAGAAACTACTTTTTAGAAAATCTATTTTGACCCCAAGTTGTCTAAAATTATTTTTGAGGCCTTGGTCTATGTTACAAGGTGAACCCTGATATTTCTACAAGCCAAAGCCTTTTTGTGACAACCCAAAAATAATTTTTCTAAATTCTATTTTATAAAATTCCAAAATAGCTATTTTCACTCTTCCAAAATTTTATTTCGAAAACAGTGTTTGAATTAAATATTTTGAACCGAGTTGTTGAATAAATTCAACACCGAGATTTATTCCATCTCGAAAATCCTAGATTTCGGGTACATTTATGTACCAAGTTTTGACCCGAAGAGTCAACCTGAGTGAAACCGGAAAGGAACCTGAGAAACCGGAACCAAGTGTTTTAACTAGAAACAATTTTTAGAAAATCTATTTTTTGACCCCAAGTTATTCAAAATCATCTTTTTAGACTATGGTTCATGATGCAAGGTGGACCATGAGCATTCTACACCTTGTCTGATATTTCTAGAAATCAAACCAAATGACTCATTTGCCCTCCACCAATCATTGAACATCTACCTAGGTTTTACACCCTATATAAACTTCACCATTTCATTGAAACCTCCTGATCCCATTCTTGGCCACTCCACTCTTGAGCTTTGTGAAGAAGAAGCATTTTACAGTAAGGTTTTTCTAAGCTTCATCTCATCCTTTCATTCCATAATCTTCCTTCTAGTTTCATCTTTGTCTTTAAATCTCTGAGAAAACCTTCCTTAGGCTTGGTTGTGTTGTTTGTTTGAGGTGTTTAGGCGGTGAAGGAAGTAATGGTTGAGTCGGGAGGAGGAAGAAATTCACACAAGAAGAAGAAGAAGCTAAGGTATAAACTATGGATTCCCAAACTACATTTTCAGACTTTGTTATATGTTAGATTATGCTTAAGTGTGTAGAAATGCTAGATAGATGTTGTGGTTGAGCTATTTGTGTGTTGTAGATGATCTATGATTGATTTATTGTGGTTTAGAAGTGTTGGATTGCACAGTTTTTGTGTTACAAGTGATGAATGAGGTGTCTGGTGCACACAGTAGGTGCATCAGATCACCCATCAGAGCTAGCCAACGGACCCTGGCATGGTCCGTTGGCCAGCCTCGTTGGGAGGCGGACCATGGCAATGGACCATGGCATGGTCCGTTGCCTAGCACCACGGCTTGGCGGAGCCAAGTGGCGGGGCTTCCCAAGCCCCGTCGCCAAGCCCCGCCAGGCCAATCTCAGTTCTGGTCGGGCCCTTTGTGGCTCAGCTACGCGTTGTTCGGATCGGGAGTCGTGGACCCTTGAGGTTCGGACACTCAGGTTCGTTACGACGCACTAGTAGAAGTTCGTTTCGTTTACTTTGGAGTTATGAAGCATGTTTTACAGTTGAATTTTTTATTATTGAGTTATCTATTAATGTTGTGTCTGAGAGTTGAATTCCAATAAATGTGATTTTGGATTTTGAGCATTATTATTTTGATTGAGAAGCATGTCTAAATACTTGTTAATATTTAATGAGAAATTTTACTAAATGTTTTAGAAATTTGCATGTACAGTGTATGATTCCTTAGTTTACAGTGAATGAGATTTGAGTATAATTGCACAGTAAAGAGCATGCTTAGTATTTCATTGAGTTAAGTGCATCATTGGCTCTAAGTAAGGCTAAGTTCTATTTCAAAAACCTATATCTATTTTGGAAAAATCATTATCTATTTGCATTGAGAAGTTGCATGGCATTTGATTTCCAAAGTTGTGAAAAAGAGAAGTTGATTAAGAATATGTGTGCATGAGTTTGCATAAGTAGAGTTTGTGGCTTGAGATATATCTATATGCTATCTATTGTGAGGAAAAATAGTATTTTGGAGAACCGTTAGGACTTTGTCCTTTCCGAAGAAAAGAGAAAGAAAGAAGTTTGAGAAAAGAAAGAAACGGTCACAGAGGACCGACAGGTGTTTTGAAAGTGACTTGGTCGATATTCCCGAGTAAGAAATGGTCACAGAGGACTGACAGATATTTTAGAAGTAACAAGGTCGATATTCCCGCGTTACTAGGTTGGATACTGTCCGCTAGGCTTAGAATCCTAGTAAGGTGGTGTGCACAATAAAGTACGATACCTGATTCCACATAGAAAGATTTAAGAACCCAGGGCATGGTTCTGTGAGCGAGATGGTTATGTGTCCGGCTAGATTGCCGAGCCGGTTAGGTCCATTCACGATTCGTGAAGACCTACTCCCCAACAGGTTAGAGGTTCTGTTGATACGGATGTGGCCGGTTGCACGAGATTTACACCGTTCGCTAGCGCTTCACTTGTGGCGAAGTACCTGCATCTCCCAAGAAGAGAAATGAGAATCATGTGAAAGGTTTGTGAAGTTTGAGAAAACAGTAATAAAGAAAGAAAGAAAGAAAGAAAGATAAAGTGAGTCTTTGACTCACAGAAACTCCAACAGAAAAAGTAAAACCTTTTAGAAGCGACGAGATATATATATAGTATATATATATATACAAATATATTATAACTATATATAATATATTACTATAATATATACTAGCCTAGGGTACCAACACACACCACGACCAGCATCATCGGGCTTTTCCTTTCATGACTTGCATGTGTTGCATTAGAGTAATTGTTCGATATGTAAGCTGTGTATTGATTAGATAAGAAAAAGTGGGGTTACACTTGTCTGAATAGCTAGAGCAGCAAATACCTTTTCTACTTCATCAAGCCTTTGAAACTCCCTAGGGTTTAAAGACACCATATAAGAATAGAACAGTATGACTTTGGTTTTCTCCCTCGATCCCCTTCATTTGCTCTTCCTCCATAGCTCTTAAAATTTCTGCCAGGAGGTAAGACGAAACACAGTATGCATTTTGATCCCATTCTCATCCATCCATTTCATCTTTTCTCTTAAGGTCATCTCATTCTTTGCTTTAATCTCTAAGTTCTCTCCTTAAGTTTTGTGTGTGTTGTTTGTTTGAGGTGAATAGGTACTGAAGAGGTGATAGCTGATTTAGAAGGAAGGGATTCCACACAAGAAGAAGAAGAAGAAGAAGCTCAATGTATAAACCATGACTCCCAAACTAGATTTTGCTTTGTTAAATGCTAGATGTGAAATAGATGTTTAGAAATGCTAGACAATGTTTGTTGATGAGCCTATTTGTGTGTTGTTGATGATCTATGATTGATTTGATTGAGGTTTGGAGGCTGTATTTTGATGATCTGAGTTGTTGTCTGGTGTAGAAGAGTGTGGTGCTGGTGCCACCCAGAGAGCCCATACATGATCTGCCATGATCCGCTAGCATGTCCCATTAGCTTAGACCCGTGGAGAGACGGGACTGTGGTAACGTGATCCTGCGGAGATCTGTATCCCAGAGCGCCGGCTTGGCGGAACCAAGTTTGCGGCTCACAAGTCCGTCACAAGCTCGTCAAGGCCAAAGTTGTACTGGTCGGGCCCTTTGTGCTCCGCTATTGTTGTCAGACCGGGGACTCGTGGCCCGTGGCCCTTGAGGTCTGACACTCGTGCTCGTTACGACGCCTTAGTTTAATTTTGGATTTCGTTTGATTTTTGGATTTTTAGAAGCATGTTTGTAATATTGCTAAAAGGTAATTTGAATATTAGTTCGGTATATGTTGGTTTGTCTGTGATACTATCTTTTTTATTAGGTGTATTTATATATATTTTTATAAATTGTTTGAAAGCTTAAGCTCTAATATTTAGAATATTTGTTGAGATGATTTTGCTAATTTGAGATTTTGGCATGGAACGATGTTTTTTAGATTTTCATATTCCAGGTATATGAGAGTGTTGAGTGCATTATATTTCAAAAATAAGTGACAAGTTAAATCTTTCTCTATAGTAATAGCTATATTCTTTTATTCATTATATATATTTTTTATCTATTTTGGAAGAATTCTTTTATCTATTTGCATGAGATAGATTTGCATATGAATTGATTCCAAAATGTGAAAAGAGAAGTGTTGTGAGATGTTGTTTTGGCTTATCATTTAAGCTGTATTTATTAGAGTTTATTTGCATTAAATAAGATAGTTTGCATGAGATTAATATGTACTTTTTTAGTGAGGAAAACCTTGTTTTGAATATACCATGTTAGGACGTTTTATTGTCTCGGAAGTATATTTTTTTAAGATCGGTATAGAAACTGACAATATCTTCAGTGATTATATCTGGCCGTATATATCTATTTCATCTAGGACCGACAGGATATTTAGTTAGTTATACTTGTCGATATCCGTGTTTCTATTTTATTATCCCGTTGTATGTGGTGTTCACACTAAAAAGTACAATACTGATATCTCTACTATTGAGAAAGAAAGAAAGAATATTAAGAACCGAACGATTACCGGTTTTGTGGGGCGATGTGGATATAGCCAGCGTTAGATGTCGGTGAGCCCTTATAAGTCCATTCCGATTCTAAAGGTCCTACCTCCCCCCGATCTTGAGTTCCGTTGATGATGGATGTCGTGTTACAAAAGAGTGCACGTTCGCTAAGGGCTCGCTACGCGGAGTACCTTCCTGACATACAGAGAAAATGAGAAAGAAGAGAAAAGAGACCATGAGAAAGAAGTAAGCAAGAAAAGGAAAGAAGAGAAAGGATCAAGAGACTCAACAGAAAGAACGAAAAAGAAAGTCAAGGAAGACTCAACAGAAACCTCCCACAGAAAATGATCTTTTTATATTAGGGCGAGAGATTACTATATAAAGCAACTTATTACACTTGTGCATGATTAACAACAAGTGGCATTTAGAGCATTTGATAAGATATAGTATATGACGTTTAAGAATTGGCATGATAGCATGTCTTACTTGTTGAATTTAGTATATCTCTTATCTATCAATGAGTATTGCATCTGACTTATGTTTAGAAATACTGTTTAAAGCAGGAATTGTGTTTAAACTTGATATGTGAGAAACGCAGCATGTTTATATGAATATAGGTGCAAACATATAAATTTTTAGAGTACGTATTGAAAGTTGTACTAACGTTGTAATGAGACTCTTACTTGATATTATATGGATGTCAATGTTTTCCAAAGTCTATATTATATACTTTACAAGATTGAGTGTTGTTACTACTAGCATTAATTATAACGGATATTTTCCTAGTTTCTTAGAACCTTCTTTCAGGTGGCGCCAGGTTATGTGAGATGCACGCGAATTTAGTGCGTATTTGAGAAGTAGTTACTTAGAGAGTTTCTACTTTAGTTAAATTGATGATTAGTTGATTTTAAACTGGATATTTTGTGGGCGGGACACCGGGCTAGGTGAGCAAAATCGTTCGTTTACATAACCACGGTAATTTTAACCTCCATAACCGACCGAAACCGACCGGAAAGTCGTTTCTAAAACCGACCTATAACCGATGTCGATTTTTTCCAGTAGCCAAAAAACTGACCTAAAACAAAATAATCAATCCAAATCAAATCAAAATAATATATACATTAATGCATAGTGTTCTGCAAAACATCAAATGCCAAAAATAAACTCAAAAATATCAAATGCCAAAATAAACCCAAAAGATCAAATGGTAAAGTCCAAAAAACATTAATATTGCCAGATGGGCGGCCAACACAAAAACAAAACCGCAGCAATTCCGCAGGAAGCAGAAAGCAGTTAAGTGCGTCGAGACGGAGAGCCGAGACCCGAGAGGGCGGGGAGGGCGAGCGTAAGCCGCGTAGACTCATTTAGAGCCTGTCCTAGAGATTGGAGTGGAACTGACACGGTGTTTATGTGTGAACTTGGTCCATTTTTATGGAAGTGGAAGGTGGCGTGTTTTGGGGAGAGCGAAAGACGAAGAGTGAGACATGTAACGTGTGAAGGCTGAAGCTTGAACTCTGAAGTGTGATTACGGATTTAGGATTAGAGTTTATGGCGTGGGCTATAAATATGGGCTGGATGGCTACTAAATCTTATAAGTGTAAGTTAATAATAAATATAATATTAATAATATATAAATAAGTATATCGTTACAGTTAACGACGATAACCAACCTATAATAACCGTATATAACCGAAAATACTAGCAATTATTTTAAGTGATAACCGTTGACCGATGATAACTGATTTTTCGGCGTCGGTTATAGTTAGCGGTTCACAGATGTAATCGGATTTGCTCACCCCTTACACCGGTAGTCCCACGTTAATGATGTATGTGTTGAGCTTGACTCTAGTTTATTAGCTGGTTTGTAGCCTGTGCAGCACCGGTGATGGGCTGTTCGTAACACCCTTAGTTTGATTTAATTGGTTTAATTATTTAATCTGCTTTTACCGCTTAAGTTAAGATATTGGGATTTAATTTAGAAAAGTGGAGTGTTACAGCAACCTTGGCCTAGCGCAGCCCGTCGCAACGACGAAGCGAACCTCTCTGCCTTTCTTGATCGAGGAGGGCCGTAGGGAGAGGCGAGCCCTTATAGTAACGCACCGCTATTAACTTGCTGCACTCGTCCTCGATCCGGCGCGATTAACCAAAGATTTCATCTTGCACCCCTCAAGACATACGATGAGGCAATCCGAATGGTCACGGACCACTGCCAACACTAGAGAGCCAATTCACTAAAGAAGGCAGGAAGCCAGTCCGGCTAAGGCAAGGCCCAAAGCAAATGATTGGTAGAGGGAACGAGATGTAAACCCCGGTTTACACCCCGGAATCGACCGGCTGATTCCTGAACTATGGCAAACGTGCAACAGATACAACTCCCGGCGCCAGCACATCTGAGCATGGATAAGGCATAAATATTATAATGCATATCACCGTAATCCGCCAGACCACCGAAGAGGCCATGCCTCAAGGTTAATAGGACCTGTGAAATCCGCGAAGCTAACACAATTCGCTAAAGAAAGAGAGAGAGAAGGGGAGAAAGACATTGAAGAAATTTTTAAAAAAAAAATGAAACCTCGACAAGGATAAAAGACAAAGAGATGACCGGACTCAAAGCTCACCAACCGCC
>VALG01010050.1:21872-42259 GCA_009835305.1 Ipomoea purpurea
CAAAATCTTCCCAATCTTCATCTGGTCATCTGCAGGCCGTTTCTTCTTCTTCCCAGCTAGCGCTTTCTTCCAAACCGTTTTGGGTTTAGAACGGCTTTCCATCTGACTTCAAGATAGAGAAGCTTAATTTTCCGTCCAAACTTCTCAGACTATCGAAATTGGTAACAGAATCGACATCTTTGAAAATACACTCTCAATAAACGCTAACTGATACCACTTGTTAGGATATAGCAGAATAATGCGGAAGCGACGATCGAAATATGAGTTTGAGTTATATAATAGTGCGGGCGGCGCGACAAAATATATAGTACAATGACAGATAACATAAGTGACAAAAAGGCGCAACAGATATACGAATATATACATACTACTATACTCTACTAATATATGCTAACGTGGCAAACGCAAAGGAAGGAGAAGAACTCGAATTCAAATTGATACCTTGACATTGATCGAGCTGCATTCAACAAGTACGAAACTCACGTTCAATCTCATTTTACCACAAAACTTGACGAGAGAACTCGCAGGACAGACTCTAGTGAAGTACAGCTGGCACTGCCAAATGGAAAATGCACTTGACCTCAGCTAGCTCACGTGGAGAGACAATGCTTGCATGCTCTGCGGAACATGATGCAGGTGAGTGGTGTCTCACCGCCGGGTGCAATTTGAGCCACATATTCCACAGCCAGTGGATTATTGATCAGTAAATATCGCCATTCACTTCAGACCGTCAATCCAGCCCTGAAGCCCATCAAACAAAAACAGCGTCATTCGACCACACTGATCGAAAGGGAATCTGCGGACGACCGGAGAGTGAACATAACAAAAAAGGTTACCTGAACAATGACATTTTTTAAAAAAAATAAAATTAAAAAAAAATAAAAAAAAAAAAAGAGAAGGAGGACAACAGCATAATACCGTCCGTATGAGCTATATATTAGATGGAGGTTGGAGAAGATTGAAGACCTACTGGCTACTGGCTACTGGCTACTGCTAGTACAAACAGGAGAAAGACAAATTATTGGAAGGAAGTAGGTTGGTTGTGTTGACTGTTCGGAATTGGGACCACATCCATGCGCCATACTATGGGCGGCCTCCAAATCCATTCGAATCCTATGCAACTTTGAGTCGCTCAATATGCGTTTCCTTCTAAATTAATTTACGTTTTGAGAACAAAATTAATGTTACGTATTCGTCGAGGAATTGAGTGGAGAGTGTTGAAAAGTTAGGTAAACATTTAAGAGAGAAAAAGTATTTTTTGAATATAAAAGTTTTTTTGAATATAAAAGAAACATGTTGTAAACCAGAAGAGAGAGAACGCAGGCGCACATGCATCAGGAACAACATAGTGAAATTTCCTGTTTACAGAAGTTAGGACCACATGTTATTTATTAATGCTTGAATCTCAGAATTATTTAGATTTTTAGAGACTGCATTATTTTGTCCAAATTTATAACCAATCAAATCTAACGAAGTATTATTTTGAGGAGAAAGAGAGAGAGAGGGTACGCCGTTCCCATATATGCCAACTTTCAGACGGTTATATTATATGATATGATTGCAAAAGACTCACTGGCTTGGATCGACAAATGTACTTAACTGTAAAACGCAGAATCAAATCTCGAAAATCTAAAAGTCACTACTTTTTGTAGTGTATCTGATTAATTATTTTTTGAAAGATTTTAAGGCTCCGTTAACCGTGCGTCCGTGCCATAACCATAAGCTTAATATAGTATAACATATACGGAGTATTTTTAAACGATGTAAAAGAAAATGTACAACTTTATCGAACACAAAAGTATTGGTGTAGGATAAAGATGCCTGGATAATAAAAGCCAACAATACGGGGTAACAATAAAGAGTTTTGGATGAGTTAATGAAGAACGGGAAGCCGTACCTTTTGCCCACCACCACGCCACCCTACCACCTATATATTCAGCTTCTTTAATGCACACTACTGCTGCTATAGTCTAACCATAACCATATACGGGAAGACGTAGAAGTGGTCAAAGTGCAAAGATCAACATTTGAGGGGTCAGGGGGACCATTTTCACCAAAACACTTACAGATACTCATCCACTTGCAGTAACAACAAAACAAAACCAGAAAGGTTGTGCACAATTTCCCTCAGACCCAAACAATCCATTTATTCATACCCCCACCATTCATGGGATACATACGTATTTTCTCTCACACTTCTCTGCAGCATACTAAATTCATGTGTCCAATAAGATTACTCACTGCCACAAGCACAGAGGAGGAACATGTCATTGTCGAATATAGGAACATAGGGAAGGGACATGACATAAATTAGATTTTTTTTATTTATTTATTTTAAAGAAGAAGATAAGGTCGACAATATTATAAAAAAAAAGGACATGAAAAGAATACAAAGTAATAGCATTTGAATATTTCAAGAAAAGAATACAAACATACTATAAAATAGGAACATGAAAGGCACCTTATCTACTGCATTCATTGGTGATTTGAAGGCTCAACTGATGAAGATTCCAAATATGAGATTACAAGATCAGCTGCACTGCAACCAGATGAAATTGCTTTGCCTACAGATAGTCCTCCTTTATGGTTACCTACAACAAGTGAGCCTTATATCAACACTTGTCTACCAAGTATGTATATCAATGGGTAAAAGGGAAAAAGACATCCAATCCCAGGCCAAATGCCTGAAAAGGGAGGGGCATTGTTGATTGCTCTAAGCCAATAAATCAACATTGATGGAAAAGCTTTGGTGTTCTCTGCTTCCTAGATTAATATGGCTACACAGACATTTATTCAGTTTGAGGAGAACCCTTGTCATTTTAGCAGCGCTGGTTGCAAGTGAGAGCTAGCTTTTAATGCTTTCTAGTTGAAAGAAGCAGCAGCTCTATTAGGGATAAGAGAATTAAATATAATAATTAAATAAAGAGAAAAAGAAATCTTACCTGCATAGAAAAATCCAGGGAGGTTCTTCTCCATGTTTTCAACCGCTTCCAGGACTGAATCATAGTTACGACATATAAAGGAAATGCTTTACTCCAGTAGACATGGCTGCAATAACGAAGCAGATAATCACTACAAAATATTCATTGTATTTCATTCATTATCTCGTGTCAATAAGAGCAAAGCCTAGAGGCTTTAGAAACAAGAATTTCCTAAGGCTTAAATAATTTAACATACTTCACAAACTGTGGCTCTCCCTCTACACCCAGCAACTGCTTAAGGTCAGATGTCACAATTTGCTTCAGCTCATCCCTACAAAATCATTTATATGTGAAAACCTGCTCACTTGAAAAGAATAATATACTCATTTGGACAAATGGAGTTGGTCAAATGCATAGAAATTTGAAGCATACAAAACCTTGAAGCTTTTGCAAGTTCTCTATTTCGACTTCCACCGACAAAAGTAGTGTAAAGATAAACATTACTTGGTGCTCGATCTGGAAACATCGTTGAAGAGAAAAGAGTTCCTGCATATAAAGAACTTATCAGAGCATAGGCACAAATCATTAAGTATTAGTGATCTAATCATATGAGGTGGCCCTGAATTATTACCTAGTGTCTTCAAACCATTTTGTTCCTCTTTAGATGGTACAAGAACTCCAAACCCCTCAAGTGGCCGCTTTACATTTTCTTTTTTGAATGTTGTGATCATGACAGAGACAGGAACATAACTGACCTACAGAACAATGTGAATAGCAACTCACTGATTTTCTAGCATGTAAATGAAAATAGTTTTACAGAAATGGTGAGAAAAGTTTAGAACCATTTATACCCAAAAAGAGTAGGAATGTCCATATTTACTTACATACCTCAGGAAGAAAAGTCGAGCAAAAATGGGGTTCCCTTCTTAGTGATCTTCATATTTTTAACATCAGAGAGAGGGGCCTATAGATAAAAATATAGAACTTCATGTTATAACAAACTCATGGTATTGACATATCAGTATTCGGTGAACTCAGGTATGTATGTATACACATTTTTAGCACATAATAAATCAATTGCAAGCTATTGAATGACTTGAATTTGAAAAACTTGGTGCACACCAAAAGAAGACATCAATTCTTCAAATGGGATAATATTTTGACACTCACCGTCATCACAACAGCATCAAATGATTCCTCTGCTGAGTGTTTCCTATGAGGTGAGGCATAAGAAAGAAACCAGTTATCAAGAGAGTTTTCTCTGTGGCTAGATGACAATTCTAGAACCCTGGATGAAAGTTTAAGTTCATCTTTGCCTAGTTCCTTGCACAGTGCATCTGTAAGTGTCTGCAAAACATGGGGTTAGAAAACAAAAGCAAGACTAAGACACAATTGCACTATTGCAGATATCAAAAAATCAAAACTAAAATGTATTACTTCTCCAAGTGCTACCAGTAAGGACAAATTTCACTTTTCTCAGTTTTTTCCTTGATGATATCTAATACGGATACTAATTATAAAAATTATTACAATTACTGTAATAGGAAGTGGTACCGCGCATATCCTAAGGTGATCTTTACAAAAATGGTAGGCATAGCAAAACTGGAAGGTCAATGTTCTAAATTCTTTCTCTTGGCTCACAATGTATGGATCAAAAGTTACTTACATTTACTTTACCTGCATTCCACCTATAAATGAAAAGGATCCACGCCGAGCCTTATTTTTTGAAGCACCAACTTGCCCTTGGTTCTTCTTCTTAGCTGATATCTTAGATTGAATTGCCCCAAATATGACTGAGCCAAACCTAATGAGCAGGGATTTCAGATAACCAAAAGATGGATACTTATCTAGCTGTGTAACACAAAGGAAAAAGTTGTGTGCAAACATACCTTTTCTCTATATCCCACAGTTCTGGAAATGCATGGCGCATCTATTTGATGGTGGAAAATAAACAGTGAATATTGATGATGTTCAATATTAAAAGTGAAAACTTAAAGGCCATAAAATGTGTTGAATTCAGTAAAGAAAAGGAGCAGATTGTTTTCATTATATAGAACTGGAGCACACACATAGTTATACTAGTACAGAAAGGCTCCTAAGATACCATGTTCATGTAGGAAAATTAGGATATAGCTACCAACTATGTTGAATTCAAAGAATAAAAGGAGCATATTTTTTATTATATAAACTGGAGCACACAACACACACACACACACACACACATATATATATACTTGTACAAAAAGGCTCCTAAGATACGTAACAAATAAAAGCCGCAATCCTTATGGCTTCATATGCTTGTCTGTTGAATTTCCTCACAATTTCAACAAAATGAAAGAAATTTAGGAAAAAGACAGAGGTCACCCTCCATCTTTTTCTACTATCCTTCAAATGACAACATAGCCAGAATTTTATGCCATGACAAAATTAGTAAATGGTTATTTTCATAAAAAGGGTTCCTTAATTTTGTCTTAGTTTTTAAATGTCATGACATAATTTGGTTGATTGATGGTGTGTAATTCCAAGCCGTTGGTGCATCGAATAGTAATCCTTATTTTACTCTCATTTGATGAATATAACATAACAAGTATAAGATGCATAAACAAATACTCACAGAAAGTGATTCAGGATCAGCAGCAGCGGTGCCCGCAACAAATGGATCAACGAGATACTCAACAACCTTGCAGGTCAAGCAAACCAAATGTGATTTTTTAGTTGCTTTGAATATGTATTTTCAAATTACAATATGTCAATATAGATGCTTAGTTTCATATCAGAATCAAAAGAGAGTGCAATACCTCCTTCCCAAAATGACGCTGAAAAAATGACCAACACTACAAAAAAACAATGAGCAAAATAGTAAGTAAAATACTTCCACTCAAATGCTTGATTCTCTCTCTCTCTCTCTCTCTCTCAGGAGCCAAACAGTTCAGCTTGTCAATAAAATTTTTATGCTTTTGAAAACATAAATTCACCAATGAACTAAAAGTCAATTGCTGAAATATGGTGCAATGCCTCACTATTACATAACTAAAAGTATAATCTCCTTCCATATTTCCTGTCCACTTCAGCACTGAATATGAAGGTAAACAAGTAAAGTAGTTAAATCTCAGAAGCAACTGTGTACAACCTTTCATGTGTATCACTATCAGACTCCTTTTGAAGCTTTTTGTTCTTCCACAAAAATGGCTCCATAAGTAGATGAAGCTGCAAGATGAAAGTAATGCTCTAATAAAATTCTTTGACTAAACATCATCAATTACTAAGAGAAAAACACATAAGTGTGGAACAGATCTTGATTTCAAGTAACTAAGAGCTGGTCTTTATGCTTCTACCAGAATGACATTCAACAAGTATAGAAGACAATAAGACATTATAGGTTATTGTCCAGGGACTTTAATAGGAGCCAAACCCCTACTGTATTGTAGCATACAAATAATAAACAAAATGTTCAGGATATAAAATCATACCTTTGACCCTGTAGAAAGAATGCTGCTTGTTACCAAACTGAATGGGATTTGATGGTAACTGAGACATTAAAAAAAGTGCAAGGAAAAGCCAGTAACAAAACAATACTCTTATTATGACATCAACAGAACATTAATAACACAAAACAGAAGAGTGATTGCAATTTGACAGATATGTAGCCGGTGAATCTTACCAATACAGGAGTTCCATTCCGGACTATATAGCGCTTGTTCTGTGAAAGCGGCTGCAATTATAATAGCATGGAAAAACATTTTTCAGCCACTGAGTTCCAGCCCCATATAAAACCCTAAACCTCAACGTTTAATTATCAGAATATTTGAAATCTGAAGCAAGGCCTATGCCCTTTATTTATTAAGAGTTAAGCAACACCAAGTCTCAAACTATGAAAGAGAATAAAAGTGGGGAACTCTTACAGATTGTTGTTTCTCTCTTATGCCAAGAGAATCAAGCAAAAATCTGACTTCTGTTTCACTTTCAGTCTGTTCCAGATCATATAATGTTTACTTTAGTGTAAAAAACATTATTCAATGAGATTGAAACTATTTGTGAGAGAGGGAAAGAAGACTAAATCTTCCAACAGCAATTATGAATTAACATACCATGGTATTAGCTCCTTCATCCCATATTAGGCCATCTTGGCAAACACTTCTCAGCTTCCCTCCAGCTCTCCCATCTGCTTCAAGTACAGTGACATTGAAACCATGCAATTTCAACTTGTATGCTGCAGCAAGACCACTTGAAAGTAATGTAATGTCAGAAGAGTTATAAGAAGAGCAACTCAATGAAGGAAGCAATCAAGTAATGAAATCAAGTCAATTCAATTCATACAAAGCCTTAAGCCCAATCTAGCTGGGTTGAGCTACATGGACTGTACTCTCCATTCAGCAATCAGCTACATTATGTGTGAATCTCAAAGACAGTTTAGTTAGCTTACCTTTCTTAATAATTTCAATGAGTTCAATTCAACTGGGTTTCAATCTACCTTTTCAGTTCCTATCTACTATTACTAACCATTATATCACTCTTCCTAATTGACTTATCCAACCCATTCAATGGTCATTTCTGCAATTGAATAGAATTTTCCTTTTCAACTTAAGAAAGTTTATGATCACATAAAACCCTTCCCGCAATTATCGATTT
Organism: Ipomoea purpurea; assembly: GCA_009835305.1. Lineage (NCBI taxonomy): Eukaryota > Viridiplantae > Streptophyta > Magnoliopsida > Solanales > Convolvulaceae > Ipomoea > Ipomoea purpurea. Next base: position 29,423 of record VALG01010050.1, read on the forward strand.
ATCTTCCATACGAAGAGTACACCCAAAGTATCAAAAATGCATACATTCATATGCATCTGTGATTCTGCTCCATCCAGGTTATGATACATTTATCATTTATGTATATGATGTCAGCAATGCCAAAACAACAGTGCACATACTCAATTTGAAATTCTCTTAAATAGATCCCTGCAATCCAACATTCATTCTCAGAAATAGAGATGACAACTTTTCTTTCAGCAACAATCCAAAATTCAAAAAGAAAAACATAAAACAATGTCGAACCTCAGCCTACATTTCATGTAGTTGAGAGTGATAACACATAAAATTTCTATGATTAGGCTGCAGTCGGAACTAATTTCAGATCATCATAGCCTGCTGAAAATCCACATCATCTGAACTCGAATACGTACAATCAAAATTAAAAAATGCATTTATAACATGACAAATACTCCTCATATACATACTAAACGCGACAATTCAAATTCGCCAATTTCAACAAGCAGAGAAGAATTAGGAAATCGGATACCTGACGCCAGCACCAACCACCGCAACTCTCTTCGAAGAGCCTGAAAAACATTTGCATGTTGCTGTGATTCCAGACTAAAAAAACACGCATCGCAAATTTACAACGCGCACGCAAATTAGACATACCTAGAGACGGATTTTGCTTATCGTGGTGAGTAGCTGCGAAGCCATATCCATTCTGAGTGTGAAATGGCGGTACGCTTGCATTTTGCAGAGGTTTTGTTGTGTGTCGTTGACGCTGAAAGTCAGTTTGGTTTTTTTTGACATATGATATGGTATTGAATTAATTGTAGATTCGAAACATCAAAATTTTCAATTAGACAAAATTACACTTTTGGTCCTGTGACTATAGGGGGTGTTTAATTTGGATACGTGATTTAAAAACTAACAATTAGTCCTTTAACTTTATTATTTTTAGCAGATTTGGTCCTCCGGATCAAATCTGGGTGAATTTGCCGGAAAAGACGTTCGCTTTTAAATCAAATATTAGTGGGGTAATTCGATTTTTTTTAATTTGTAAAAAAAAATAGCTGCAAAGAATAAAAAGTCGAACGTCTTTCCGGCCAAATTCCACCGGCAATTTGGACGGGAGGACCAAATCTGCTAAAAAAATAATAGTTAAATGACTAAATTGTTAGTTTTAAAAGTCACGTACCCAAATTAACACACCCCCTATAGTCACAGGACCAAAAGTGTAATTTGCTCTTTTCAATTATAGAATTCTGTGTTTTAAGTATAAAATTTTGTATCTTATACATAATTATTGTACATGAATTTTTTTTATAAAGAATTAACAATAAACACATAAAAAACTACAAAATAACGTAATTTTGGATCAGACGCGAAATGTATTGTGCGCCTAGTGCACGGTATAATTTGTCACTGAATTGTATTTGGATCATGATGCATGACATCTGGCCATCTGCCATATGTCAGACTCGCGCACTGGAAGCCCATAGTGTGGACTGCTATTGGGCCTAGAGTTGGTTACCAACCGAATGAATGGCTTTTAATAGGCAAATTATATCACGCATTACATTGTGCACTCTGATACAAAATGACGTCGTTTTATGTAATTGTATGTACACATAATATATATAAACCAAACATCAATTATTTAAAAAAATACACATTAATTAATGAAACATAATAATACACATAATTAAGTATAAAGATATAACTCACATAATCACGTCGACTTCCCTTCCGCGCCTCTCAAAACGACGTCATTTTGGGAGGCGGGGGCACACAGTGCTACACGCGCCGTAGTGCAGGGTATAACGATTGAAAAATGCTGTGAAAACGTGTCCACCTTCAGCAAGGTGGGCACGATTTCAGATTCATAATTTTTATATTGTAGATTTATATTTTTTTAATTAAAAATATATATTTTTTACTTATCGTTAACGGCGTTTTTCTCTTCACAATCGCATTGTTTCGTTTTCAGTATGAATTTACAGTGTAGAAATTATGCAATCTACAGTATTAGGTTTGTGAACATATGATAGAGCTATATATTCATAATTTTATAAATATATGTTCATAATTTTCGATATTCCCAATGTGTTAAACTCTATATTCACAAATCACATAATTATATGTTTCATAATTTGATAACTATAAGTTTTAGAAATTATGAACTCTACAGTACAGATATTATGAATCTGCAGTATAGAAATTATGAATCTACTGTATAGAAATTATGAATTTGATTGTATTTAAATTATGAATCTAAGTATAAAAATTATGAATCCTACAGTTAAAAATTCATTAATTTATTAGTATAGAATTATAAATTTGGAACCGTCCCCTTTTTCCACAGCATAGTGTTCCCTTTTAAATATTTTGAGGTGAATAAGTAGTTAAGCATTTTTTCAGTTTCCCATTTTTGTTCTTGTTTTGATTCTGTAACAATTATATTGGAAGTTTAAAATAGTTTTTTTTTTTAGTTGACAGTTGATTTTACTATGTGTGCTTTGAGTTGTTCACACAGTGACAGCTGAAAAGAGTGAGGGAACTGAGCTGCAAGGCTATAAGTTAGAGCTGAAAGCTGCAAAGCTATATAAGCTAGGAGCTGAAATTGAAAAGTTGTTAAATTAGTTGTATGCTTGAAAGGTTTGGTAAAATTAACTTTTTGATAAGTTGATAAATGTAAAAATAAAGACATCTTCATATAAATGAGAATGCAAAAGCTAAAAGCTATAGCGGCTAGATGAAATAGCAAGCTATTGTATTGGTTGCGAATCATCATTCCTCTCATAAAATAAAATAATATAATATATAAGTGAATGGAATAATAATAATAATAATAAATAAATTAATAATAATAATAATAATAATAATAACTAATAATAATAATAAAATAATAAATAATAATAATAATAATAATAATAATAATATAATACATAATATGTTAAAAAATTGCGGATAAAGGAGAAGAGAAAAAAATTTTAATTAGAAAGAGTAAATGGAATTATTTCTTTAAAATAATAAGGACAGAGATAGAAAAAATGTTAGAAAACTACTACTTATTTTGAAACGTCTACCTAAGATAGCGTTCCGAAATAAGCCTCTTACTTTAAGTTATGAGATTTGGTGCTTCTTACCAAACAGTGCTTATAGATTATTAATAACTTAAAATAAGCTATAAGCTCCTTTTAAAAAAAAGCTATAAGCTCCTAAATAAGTTCTGTCAAACAGAGCTATGTGCATTGGTGTTTTGTCTCTGCGTGTGTTAAGTGTGCATTGTGTTTGAGAGCTGTGGTTTTTGAGAATTGGTTGTGAAGGTTTTTGTGTGTGGGTTGGTGGTAGTATTGTTTTGGTGTGGGTTGGGGTGAAGCAGGGTGGTGGGGTGTTTGGTGTATGGTTCTGTGTCCAGCCATGGAGACGAAGAAATCGGGTTTCTTCGTCTCCAGTCGGAAGTTTTTTTTTTTTAATTTTTTTTTGTTTTAATAATTATTTTTTAAAATTTATTTTTTTAAAAATAATAATTTAATTAGGGTTGACCTATTGAAAACCTGTAAATTGGAAGAATGGTATGAAATTGGTTAATATAGGAAATAGAATTCAATTGTAAATTTTCTAGGATCAGTGGTTTAATTGTATTATTATGTGCAGTTCAATAGCTTATTTGACCTTTATTCCTTATTTTAAAAAGTCATATTCTTCCTAGTCAAATCACAAATGAATCAATATTTAATATGTAAAATTCACACAATATTGTAATTCTTAATAGAGTAGTAATACTCTACTTAGCTTGCTCCCAAATTTTACTTTCTATTTACATGACATTCTTAGCTTGCTCCCAAATTTTTACTTTCTATTTACATGACATTCTGATTCATTGAGAAAAAAATAGTAAACTATTATTTTGTTACTCTTTTTTTTTTTAATCTATAAAATTAAAATACGTGGCGGGAGTCGTTATATTCAGAAGCTAAGGCATATATCATTTTACTTTCAGATAATTGTAGGTGGGACGACAAAAGCAATGCTGATTGTAAAAGCAACATGAAACTTTTATAACCATGCAGGTATTATTCCAATCCGGGCATGAGCTGAGCCATTAGCCATATAAAAAAAAGTGGTTGGGGCAGCAATATAATGATATGATATTTACCAGCTTGAATTGGGGAATACTATATAATAATAATACATGAGTGATATATATAATCAAAACTAGCCATGATTACAAATATTATGTGCAGAAAGGGCACTTCAAGAAAATCTCAATCGAATTGATCATATATTTAATAACTATAAAATTTTTAAGTTTAACTCTATTGTGTATATCTAATAGGTGATATAGAGTAATAGAGTGGAGCGTAGCAGAATGAAGGGTCATGTGAACATTTGTAAGATTAGATATTTTATCATTATAATTAATAAAACATGCATCGCCTTCACTCTCGTGAACATATACTCTATGTTAAATTACGTAAATATTCTTCTTCTATCTTGATCATTTTCGTTTTCTGTTCTTTATCTTTTAATAATCATATTTTTCTCAACAGATTACCTTCTCGATTTGAACCAATCAGCTATGAACCCTCTAGATTATTGGTTAAAAGTTGGTGGGCAAATATTGGAAGCTAATGCAATACTATTCTCATTCTTGGACGATGGAAAACTAAATAAAGGTAGACTTGAAATGTGGGGTACCTTAGCTACTTAGCTTTGGATCATATATTTTGTTTAATTTTACACCAAATGGGCGGGGAGGACACTTAATCATATTTGCTTCATAATGGGAACTTTAACACACAAGCAACTCAAGTTTAATTTACATGCATCCTCATCATCTATCATCTCTCCTAGCTAGGTGCAGTGGAAGTGTTTGTTAAAGCATATATATATATATATATGTGTGTGTGTGTGTGTGTATAGTTGTTTGTACGAGGTGGCCTGCTCTGATCCATGAGGTCTATCTGCAGGTAGTCTTACCAACCTAACCCAAGGCCAGCTTTTTTTCTTTGCATTCTTATCATTTGACGATGATCTTGATTATTACACCTGCATTTTACTCCACACTCCATTATTATCACCTAATACACTACTGCCTTTCCACTCTTTTAATGGTTTTCTAAACCTCACTCATGTATTACTTAACTGCATATATGCTATTGTACTTGTATAATATATATATATGTAGAATACATAGTAGCCCTGATGGTAAAATAGTTAAAAACCTATCAACTAATTTTGACTTATTTGATCACTATTAATTATTTGACTTGGTTAAAAATCAATATAAGTGTTTTAAAATTAGTTTTTTGTAATTTCAAAATGTTAAAATTAAAAAAGCTGCTCAAAGCAACTGTTTTTGATTTACTTTTTGAGAAAATGAATTATACCAAACAACTATTAGCTAACAGTTAATTTACTAAACACTTTTTTTTTTACATTTAGCTAATGTTATCAACTAGTTATACCACTAATTAACCTAATCAGCTAACAACTAACAACTACTCCGTATCAGCTAACAACCATTTACCAAACAGTGCCAGAAAATAATTGTTCTGTTCTACTTTATTCAGCTACACTCTCAATATATTCTATGAAAAAAAAAGCTAATTTTACCAATTTATTCTCATGGGAACCTTAGCTTATAGGGTCATGTCTTAGGAACATATAGGGAGTGTTTTGTTCATAACTTGCACATGATTTTATATATATATGATTAGCTTATTTGTTTGGCTATGTTTGTTATTGGATTATCGGGTTAGATTCAAATCTGTTAAGAATAGTAAAACTTATTACCCTCTTTGACATTGGATTCTTAAAATAGGGAAGAAAAAATAATAATAAAAGTCACCTTCCATGTGATAGTTATTAAATCTAGACATATGTGCATGCGTGCATGTGTATTATATTCATATTTATATTTATTAGAATATTTATTTTGATTTTTTTTGAAAGGTAATTTTTTTTTGATTCTAATTCATGTTTATTATGACGAAAACAAAGATATTTTATTAGAAATCATTTAAATTACGACACATTTTTTTTTTTTGTGTGTAATGAGGAAAACCCGCCGCAGTCACTATATCTGAGAGTATGATACTTGGTAAACATTTCGTACTAACTAATATATATAATATTATATACGTACTATACGTTATATATAATAACTATATATATATTAATGATCCATAGGCATGCAAAAATAAACTATAATCTACGAATATAATTTTGTGGAATATGTGGGCAATGGGCACTAAAAACAATTTAATTTAAATTTTGCAAGTAGGAAAATGGAAATCAAAACCTTAGAGATATAAGTAAGATCTTTCATCATCAATACTCGAAAAGAAAGGTCCCTTCTGTTACAACAATGGAAGACAAATGGAATGGGCCTCCACTCCAGCAGCCACCTGGGACCAAACTCTTGTATACATTCAGAATTCACATGTTAGTGGAAACTGAAAGATGGAATCAAAAAATTCTTCAAATTTTGAAAAAAGAAAAAAGGAAAAAGTGGAATTTGATTTTTACTAATTATTAGTGTGGAAATGATTCCTATCCCCTACCAAAATTACACTATCTGATGTGACTATTTTTGTTATGTTAGTTTTTTCTTTTTCTTTTTTAATTCAATGTTTAACTCACCACAAAATGTCATATTAAGATGTGAGTTGATGTGATAGTAAATGTAGAGAAGTGTAAGCAAGTAGTTATGTTACGTTGGAATTTTTAGCATAAAATGACATAAGAGTGGACTATTTTGTGGTATAAATATATGTGGGTTCCATTTTTTGTTTGGACTATGTCAAAGTAAATTTACACTTTTGGTAGTGAGATAAAGAAACTGATATATTGTATGTTCAAAATGAATAATGGGTGAATGAGAAATTTATTTTTAAAGTAAACTTATTTGAGTTGAAAATGGAGATGGAAATGCTTTAATTTGTAAAAGGCACTTGTCCCACAATGGTTTGGGAAGTGGGTTTGCAAACTATATATACAAGAGCCTTTTAAAAGGTGGTTTGAATATGTATCCCTGAATAAATTTTGGGTTAACAGTATTAGGATTTAATTGCCGATCGGTACATCTTTAGAACATAGATAATCTTACTTTGTCTTACCCTAGTACAGAATTATTTAATATTTGTTTTTAAATTGGAGAATGATTTATTTTAAAAAAAGAAATATAATATAAATTTCAAAAAATAATATATATTCTTATTTTTGGGTTAAAACTTGGCTCCCAAACCTAGTGCATGAAAATCTCATTTTTACATTTTCAAAAAGTTTCATTTCATATTATATAAAAAGAAATCATAAATTTATAAAATTTTAAAATATTTTAAATAAATAATTATACTAAACTGTTAATATTTATACATTATTATAAAAGTATTTAATAAATTTATACATTATTTATGCTATATTTGATACTTTTCTTAAGTATTTCATGTCCTAGATTTTCCTCAAATTTTTTATTTGTTTTTTTCGTTTCTTTTGTTTTTGTTCTTTTTTTTTTTTTTTGTGGCGCCATGTAATCGAAAACCTTTAATTTATAAAGTAAAGAAAAAAAAAAAAAAAAAAGAGTATATTAAAATAAATTTTAAAATCTTACTCCTGTTTAAATTTTATCTTAATTTGATGTGTAGACATTATATACTTCTTTTTTTATAAGAGTCTAAATATAAATGTTAACATCAAGTTTTGTGTGACAGTTAATATATTAATATATAATTAGAAGTAAAAAATTATTTTTTTTTTTGGTAAAAGAAGACCGTTAAGACGGGAAAATGAGCCGAGGAGAACTACAAACTCTAACTGAGGGTTCCAAAAGGAGAAAGTAAAAAAATATAAGTAAATATTATTTTACAAAAGAAAATGTCAACGGTATGTAGGTAAACATTACAACAAGTTTTTTGTTAATTGTTTAGTAGGAAGAATGGCACATGGCGCAACTCCAATCTCCATGCGGAGGAAACAGTCACTTCATGCCTCTTATATGCCTAACTCCTACATTGTCGTCTCTATCTTTCTATTTTTAATGTTTCGATGAAAAGTTTTATTTAGGATGTCTTTACTAAATTCAAAACGAATGGATATCTCTTTAGGCATTGAGCTATTTGGATACCCATGATGGAATGAAGATGTTGTGTATAAATACTTAGATAGTGATGATGGATTTTAGTGAAAATATTTGTATTTTGTAGTAGTGAAATCGAATGGACAAATTATTATCATATACTCGGGTGCAATAATTGATTATGCATCACGCATCAAAACGAACGTCGTTTTATATTAATGAAAAAAAAAAACAGAATCTTTGTAAAAAATAACTCTGTTCTTCAGTTCAGTTCAACACAATACAGTTTCATTTCGAAAATATAACTACAGTTTTATTCAATATGTATACACTCAAATATTTAAAAATTATTTAATTTAAATTTATATACATATAAGTTTCATTAAAACAGCAACTACATGACATTCAATATAATTACAGCTTAATTGTACAATATTACACTCAAATATGTGAAATGTTTATTCAGTTTTTTTATATTATACTGTAGTTTCATTTCACCACAACTACAGTATCATTTTGATATAATTGTAGTTTCATTTGATAATATAAAAATAATACGTGAGACAATGTCGGTTTAGACACACTGTATGTCACTCCGTTATAACTGCAGAAACGCGTCGTTTTGACGCGCGGTGCATAATCGATTATGCACCGCGGTGCATGATATAACGTCTGATGTAAATTATTATCAATAATGTTGTTTGGTTATGTATGATCATATAATGAGAATAAAGATTTTAAAAATACAAGAACACAAAATCAAGACAATTGATTCTGATATAAAGACATTCAAAACAAGGTTTCTCTAATTCTCTCTCGTCTTTGGTTTTTGACCGTTCAATTTCTATACGGCCGCCAACTCGGTGAAGCAAGCAAATCGGAGGCGGTGTTCGATCGTCTTCCACTGCCGCCATCTCCACTGCAGACAGCGTCCGCCTTCATTGTCTTCTCTGTCTTCACCGTCTTCTCTTCCTTTCTCCGCCTTTGCCACCGATTACGCCTTGCCCCACCCCTCCATCTCCACTGCTCCTGGTCGTTACTCCCTCATTTTCGTATTGTTGTTTCCTTTGCTTTGTTTTATTGGTTTAATTTTGTTTGAGAGTTTCTGTTTTTTCCTTTCGTTGTTTTGACGAGTTTCTTCTTCTCGTTTACTTGGCGAGTTCTTTTCATAAAGCGTGAAACGATAAAACTTGTCATGACGTATGTGAATCTCATCCTGAGTGACAAACATGACAATGAAAAAGAGACTATTCTGAACTATGACAGAGCGTTTGGTTGGAGGGAATTTAAATTTCATTCACACACTTAATTCCCACCTAATTCCAAAGAGCCACTTAAATTCTTATTTTGTTTGAAGGGAATTGCAATTCCCTTACTTTTATGGATTAAAATCCCATGTACCCCGCTCGCCCCCCCCCCAAGGATTTTAATTCCATGGATTTTAGGAAGGAAAAAAGGGTAATTATGAGACAAAATTAACACTTTCTTTTTTACTTAAAATTGATGCCCACAACAATAATAGACATTTTGGACTTTATATACTTATTCCTTTCATATTCCCATGTATACCAAACATTGGAATTAAAATTCCCAATAATTATATTCTTGTAAACCGAATACTGGAATTTAAATTCCCACTTTATTCCAGTAATTCATTGTCATGGAATTGACAATTCCTTTCTCAAGTAATTCCCTCCCTCAAACCAAACGCACCGTGATATGCAATTCAGCCTGATGGAGATATTGTCAAATGGATAGCATAATGAAATAGATACTCAGGTGGTGTGCAAGACTATTCAACCAGTGTCAGTCTTGGGTACGTTTGACCAAATCATTAAAGAAGCTTTAAGTTCCTCTAAAGAATTCAGCTTCAAATTTGCGAAACAGTTTGCGAAATTTTCTATAGCATTGTTAGGGAAGTTGTTTCTATGTGTGACTGTAAGGAATGCTGGACCATTCATCAATCTTTATTGTACAACCTATGATTAATGGAGATTAGCTTCTTTTTCAAATATATTATATATATATTATATAGTATATATATATATATATATATATATATATATATATATATATAATATATATATATAAAAGCACTAATCAAATGGGATGAGAAAGAATAGGGAAATTAAAGGGATGATACCCTTATTTTATGTGTTTAAAAACCTATCAACCAAACAATACCAATCACTTTTGAAAATTTGTAGAGCGCAGCGCACAATGATTTAGAAACTAACGTTGTAACACAAACGATCTGTAACGCAGTTCGGACAAAACAACCCTAATCTGCGAGGCACTTCTCAATTTGAGAACTTGTCTAAATCCACTAACATATTCGTGAATAACAAAGCTATTCCTAATCAAACTAGAACTAGAAAAACTTCAATAATAATTCCCCTTTAGAACTAGTATTCTTCATTAGCTATTCCTCTTATGACTGATATTCCTTTATAGAACTGGAATTCTTTTTGCACAACTTTGACAAAACACTTTGAGTCAACATTCTCCCCTTTGTCAAATTTTTGGCAAAAACCTTATTCCATAAAAAGCTTTTGACTTCTGACTCATCTCCACTTATTGATTCCATGTAAAAAAAACTTTGATTTTGACTCATCTCCCCCTTAATTGATTCCATGTATCTCTGTTATTGGTGAGTGCTATCGTTGAGTATGATTTGTTTTTTAAAAAAATCCCAATTATATCAGTCTATCACAACTAATTTCTCCTCTGATTTATTCTTCTATGTTATTACCACCAATGCCTTTGATTTCATCACTTCTCCTCAATCGCGACATCCCGAAGGAAATTGCACATCGGAGGAGCGCGACGCCAAAGCTGAGACAATCTGTCAAGAATTCTTTTAATCGGAGATGTATTCTGGCCATGCAAACATGAATCCACTGAGATTCCATCAATCGGTCTCTTCTGCCTTACGATCGCATCTAGATTTCTGACCGGAATTTCGAACGTACTAATTCTGCACCATCATTAATTTCTGGAAATAGCACAAAATCCGGTGAAAGCTCTTCAAAATGATCTCTAAAATATCCGATCTGATCTTCATGGGATAACCTAGACGAAACTGGAATTCTCCAATTTCTGGTGACATAATCATCGCCGAAACGCTCTGTTGCAACCCATACCACCCTCACCCCTCCAGGGCTATCTCGCACAAACAGATTGGAGGTGGTTCGCGTTCGTCTTGAATATTTTGGTAGGGTTCCTATGAAATCAGAACAGGGCTCATAACAAAGCCATCATCTTTTTCTTCATCTGGTTCTGTTTCTGTTTTGTGATTCTGCATAACAATAGTCAGAGTGTTGTAATAGTTGTTTCAACAACTCCAGGACTTTCGTTATCGTTAGTGGTTATTCTTGAAATTTGGTCATTAATAACCCAATTTATGGATTCTATTGTACTGTCTGCACGAAAGTCTTACTGTTTGATGAATTAACTTGAATAGTCTAGGAATATTTCTTGTCCCTTTGATGTCATGAAAATTTATGCGTCCCATATGTTAGTGCCGTTGATTGTTTTTGCTTTGTTAGTTGGTCTGTAAACCAGATAGGTCACCATTCCATGTATAGCATTTGTTGCGGACCTTTTTCCATCATGACACACTTGTTATTCTGATTAAACACAGTGCAATTGTCTTTAGAGAATTCTACTTTGAGTTCATCTTCACAAAGCTGACTTATGCTGATTAGATTTGTTTTTAGACTTGTACTAAAAGGATTTGGCAACCTAGCAGCCCATGAACATTCAAGGTGCCGCTTCAATGATCTGGCCTTTTCCTCCATCTCCAAATAATGTGTCCTTCCTTCTTATACTGAATGTTTTCCAGATTTTCTGGATTTCCTGTCATATGCCTTGAACACCCGCTGTCAAAATACCATACGTTTTGTTCTTTGCTAAGTTTTTTAGTGTAGGAACATTCTGATCTTTTCTTACCCATATATTATTGCTTGTACTTGACAACTCTCTGTGATTTGTCTGTAATACAATCATTTTGTGCTTTTGAAGCTAATATGCCTTTTATGTGCCCCAGTCTGTGACAGTAATAGCAGTATGAATCCTTCCTTCGTTGGAAGTGATTTGCGAACACTTCAGGAATTTTAGAAAAATGACTTTCATTGGAATCTGGATTTGGGATCTAGCCTCTCAGTTAGTTCCTTTGATCTTCTTGTAACAGTTTGCCTCTCTGCCTTTCGACTCCATTAATTCATTCTGAGTAATCCTTTAAGACGTTTTCTCTCTTATCTTGATATTTTAGAAACTGATTTTTCTTCATGAGAATCTAGATTATTTGATGATTTTGTTCCCATTTGCATGTAGTTGGTATATGGCCTCTAGTAATTCTCTGTATATCTTCTCCGTTGTTATTTACATGATGCGGTGAATGCACGAAAATTGTGTTGGTGTGCTTCATTCATTGTATTCTGTCTGATTCATCATTAATGTTGTCATGTAATGTCTTGTTCTTCCTTTTTAAAGTATGTTGGACAATTCTGACTGGATGTGCTAAAACCCTTTGCACTCATAGCACTGGATATCCCTTCTTGTTTGATAGTCCTTCTCTTGGAAACTCCATTAGGACTTCCTGGTAACTTAAGCAGTTTGGCTCTGGATACCAGATTGAAAATTATGTAGAGCGCCACGACAATGATTTCGAAACTGACAGTTTAAACACAAACGATCATGTAACGCAATTAGACAAACAACCAACTGCGAGCACTTCTCCAATTTGAGAAACTTGTCTAAATCCACTAAAAGCTCAATATTTAATG
>VALG01010051.1:0-57828 GCA_009835305.1 Ipomoea purpurea
TTTGAATATTTATATCTTCATAATGTAATTTCTCCAAGTTTATAATCTTACTATGTTTTGGGACTAGTATTGTTTTTCCTTCATCTTAATTATAAGCCCTCAAAACTTCACTTTAATTGACTTAGAATGCTTTTCCTTCTTACTATCTGTTCCGATTTCTTATATTGTAATGAAACTTCATGCCCCTTTCCATTATTTGGCTATTTGAAATCCCAATCCCATGCTTTATTTACCGAATCTGCATGCACCACTTCATGCCCTTTTGGTACTTTGCATCACACATCCCAACCTGCTTTTTAAGATTTTGAACTTCTTTCCTCTCTTTACTTTATACGCCTTTAGACTCTTAATTTGCAACTTCTTTCCCCTTGTTATTTATAGCTTTAGATTTGCACTTTTCCCTTGTTATTTATAGCTTTTGAAATTTTCTTCCTAATTGTGAAATCATACTGCATCTTTATTAAAATCTCTTCTCTTACTTGAGATTGCCTGCTTCCCAACTCAATTGAAATCTCTTCTCTTTTCTATCGGCCAAACTTCTTTAAAATTTTCTTGTAAAATAAATGGAATGTGAGATTTGAACTTGTGACCTAGGGATGTCAACGGGGTGGGGTGGAGGCGGGGGACATAACCCCCATTCTCGCCCCGACTTTTTCTCATTTCCCATCCCCGTCGGGGAAGGAAAAACTCCCCCATCCCCATCCCCACAGGGATTATTCGGGGACGGGGAATCCCCACCCCGTTAATAAGTTATAAAAAATAAAATTAAACACTAAAAATCATTTAAATAAATAACGCATATATATTCATCCCAACTTAAAGTAGTATTTAATATTTTACAATTAAAAATGTTATTTAAATATGCATTTCCTAAGCATGACAATAATGCTTCTAAATTATATATATATTGTATACAAAGTAATACATATTGTGTGTTGTGTGGCTATATATATATGGTGTTCCGGCATTTTATGGGCATAGGTCTCGGGGTTTTTTCTTCGCAGGCTTGTTAGCACTGTTCGATCGTCCAAGTTCTCTACTATCTGCATTTGTTCTGCCATCGCTTTAGAAATTTTTTCAATGTCTCTGACTCTTCTTGTTGTACTGAAGTTACGGTCCTAGAGTGGTTCAAATCTCACATCCCAATATATATTATTATTTTCAAATACAACCCCCCTTAAAATACAAACGGTGTGCATGTAAGTATATTAATGTGTGCATGAGCTAATCTCAGATATTGTTGGCAGTGTGCTCAGTGTGCGTGTAAGTATGTTAATGTGTGCACGGACTTTGATGGATGGTTGTGCATGTAAGTATGTTAATGTGCGCGTGTGTGGGGGTTTTGTTAAAATGAAGATTAAAATACTAGTGCCCTTACTCTCTTATTTGTTGAATGCACGCATTATAAATCACGCAATTTGGGATTACTTAAACATCATATCTCTAATTTGGATAGATTATATCCCCCCCTTAGCTCCGATGTTAGACACACACGTGAGTTTAGAAAGCATATTTGGGTGAGTTCTTGATGATTATGATTTTGGTGAAAAGGAAGACAATGTATAATGGGTTTCACTTTCATTCACGAATCTAGTTGTTTTTCACTAGGGTCCCCGAGTGCCACAGTCCCCAAAACGCAACGAATCACCAACTACTTTTATACACAAATTATACACTAAGTGCCAACTGACAACGACCCCCTCCTCATTATATATACCATAATCACCCAATAGGTATCATTATTAGTTAATTATATTTAAGATGTAAGATTATTTATAAATTATAATTAGTAATTTACAACACAAACCCAAAACTAGTCATTATTTTAATGAAACAGTGCCAGACATCATCGGAAACCTTAGGCTCTACAAGGTTACACGTCGCCACTCGCCAGCTCCCAAAGTGCCAAATTAAACCATCTGGATGCGCTTCCTTTAGTGAATCTGCCCACTTTAATTGGTTATCTATATATATAATCCGAAACAGATTATGGAAGAATAACTGATTTATTATGATGATTATTATTAATATTTCATATAATAATGATGATCACGGAAGGGTTCGCCATGATTAGATTCCACCAAGCTGAGATATTTTGGTGAATGAGTTTGCCGACTAGCTATATGGTACGGATTAATAAAAATTGGATGGCACTATATATATATATATATATATATATATATATATATATATATATATATATATATATATATATACAATAATACAATAATTGTATGTGAAAAGGGACAAACAGACCCCTAAACTTTAGTCAAAAGGGTAATTAAGCCCCTGAACTTTAAAAAAATAGCAATTAAACATGTAGACTTGTCAATCAAAATGAGTCAATAAGGCCCATAAATCGGTAAATGACCTGTTATTACAGGTCATTTTAATTCCGGCTAAAAAAGCCGGCGACTGACGACAACCAAGTGACCAACTGGTCAAGTTGTCGCTGGTCGCCATCTATGGCAGAGGCGACCAACTGGCCGCCTTCCGCCGGTGAAGGCGACCTTTCTGGTCGCTCTCTAGTGGAGAAGGCGACCATATCTGGTCGCCTTCTCCAAACTTGGAGAAGGTGACTAGACTGGTCGCCTCTCCAGTGGAGATGGTGACCAAAAAGGTTGCCTCTCTAGTGGAGAAGGCGACCAGATCGGTCGCCTTCCTCCGGGGAAGGCGACCAGAAAGGTCGCCTCTCCAGTGGAGAAGGCGACCAGAAAGGTCACCTTCTCCACTGGAGGAGGCGACAAGATTGGTGACTTTTCCACCAGAAGTTGGTTTTAATAGTGGTCAACGTGATACTATTAACCGTTAACCAAACAGGTTACCAGTAAATCAGACTTATTTGACTCATTTTGACAAGTTTAAGTGTTTAATTGCTCGTTTTTAAAGTTCAGGAACTTAATTGCCCTTTTCGTTAAAATTTTGGGGCCTATTTGATCATTTTCTCTAATTGGTATTTTTATTATTAACGTAAAATCATGAATGGGAATTAGTGGGATTAATAAAGGACGTACAAATATGCTTAGGCGTGCAAAGTGGCGTCGGAGGCTGAGGTTATCCTAACGTGGATAGGCTAATTTTATGTTAAGAATGGGTAAAGGCTAAAGAGACAACGCGAATTGATGAACATTCTCTAATTGATTACCTTTTTGTGTCGGTATCGATCGGAGCCACTAGGCATGCCTCCTTCCCCCCATCTCTCTTCCATATATATCAATCTTCATTAACGTTACCATTCATTCAAAACCATCTATCTGCATTATATTCCACCACTTTAAAAATTCTAAGCAAACAAAACTACTATATATTATATAGTTATTAACATTTGAAAAAAAAAAAAAAAAAAAAAAAACATTTTGGCTCTCTCTCTCTCTCTCTCTCATCTTCTTGATTGCTTTGCTTTCTGATAAAACTGGGAATAGAATTGAATTGAAAAGATGGTTAAGATACGAAGCTACAACAGTCGATTCGACAGAGCTCGCGTGGAAGATCTGGAGAGAAGATGTGAGGTAGGGCCAAAAGAGCATGTGTTTCTCTTCATAGATACTATGGGTGACCCCATCTGTAGAATTCGTAACAGTCCACAGTTCAACATGCTGGTATATATGCTATTTTTTTCATTATTATATACATTTTTTTCATATTAATTTACGTAACAGAAGGTAGGTATAACTGTATAAGCCGTTTTTTTAGTTTAATATATATACATGGTGTTTGGTTTAGGTGGCCGAGTTGGGGAACGAGATAGTTGGAGTGATACGAGGAACTGTGAAAGTTGTGACAATTAAGAAAAACCCTAAGAATCCGGTGAAAGTAGGGTATGTATTAGGGCTAAGGGTGTCGCCGGTTCACCGGAGAAAAGGGATTGGTTCCGGTCTGGTACGCCACATTGAAGAATGGTTCCTCTCCAACCACGTAGATTATGCGTACATGGCCACCGAGAAAGACAATGAGGCCTCCGTCAAACTGTTCGTCCACAAATTCGGTTACGTCCGGTTCAAGACTCCGTCAATCCTCGTCCACCCGGCCGGCGGGCGCGACCGTCGTCCACCTCGGCCGGTGTGGGAATCTCGAAGGTTGCGTGGAGTGCGCGGAGTTTCTTTACAGGAGTTTCGTGGCGGGGTCAGCCGACTTTTTCCCGGTCGATATCGACAAAATTCTTAGGAACAAGCTGAGCCTGGGCACATGGGTCGCCTTCTTTCGCGGAGACTCGTCGGGCGAATTCGGTGGAACCACCATTACCGAGCTTCCAAAGAACTGGGCCATGGTCAGTGTATGGAACTCTGCCAAACTTTTCAAACTAACCGTAGGCCGACAAACCTTGTCTTGTTCCTCGTACGCGACAATGGCGAAACTGTTGAACAACGCTGTTCCGTGTCTGAAACCGCCTCCCGCATTCCCAGATTTGGTCGGCCCCTTCGGATTCTACTTCGTGTATGGTTTGCACCGCGAGGGACCCTTCTCCGGCAAGCTGGTCCGCGCGCTTTGGAAATTCGTATGTAATAATAACTTATCACCACCCGCCGGTGTTACTGCCGACGATGACGACGACAACGTTAAACTTATTGTAACGGAGGTTGGGTGTTGCGACGACAACAATAAAGGAGCTAAGACATGACATCCCACATTGGAGACTACTGTCGTGTCCGGAGGATTTGTGGTGCATAAAGCCATTGAAGATTAACAATGAACAGAAACAAGAACTCATCGCAAACTCCAAAGGCGCCCTCTTTGTTGACCCAAGGGAGGTGTAATAACGTAACTAAATTATTCTTCCCATATATAACTAATGAGCTAGCTAGCAAGCAGGGATGAGATGTGATATATGTCTGATCTGAAATAATGAAATAATGAAAGAAAGAAAGATGCACCGCTAGCTAGCTAGCTTTTAGTGCCAAATATGAACAACAACAAACATCTTCTAGTATTGCATGCCCAAGTATGAGCAAAATCCCAAGGCTCATGCACATTATAATATAAAGTGTGTGTTTTAATATATATCATATATTGTTGCTTTTACCTTTTGTGTCATCCATGACATGATAGCTTAATTAATTTGAAAACAATGAAAGATTTCCTTAATTGGGTGCCTCCTTCCACCGTCGGCTACTTTGTTGGTAGCACCGTGTGTTTAGGTCCAACGCTCGTCCACCACTGGCCTGTTTACACAACCCACCCAACCTATCATATTCGTTCAGGTAATAGCTTTCTACCGAGTCATTTTCCACCTATCTTTATCTTCATTACTTTCCTCTTCTTTCTTCTCAATCTTTTTAAATTATTAAATTTTCAATCATAGTGATTTTAAATTAAATTGAAAGCAAAAAGTGATCGGAAATAACAGCAATAAGGGTTTTTCCAATACCAAAAGTGGTTGAAACAAGACTTTCAACTTGATTTAAGATAACTTTTAGGTGGTCAGAAATTTTAGAATTTCCAGTAGTGAAACAGGATCCGATTATATATATCATGCATGAATAAGCCCAGTCTCATTAATTAGTATTACAGGGGTGGATCCAAATGAGGGGGGCAGTTGCCCCCCTTCAATTCGCCCTCCCCATCCCCTTTTATATATATATAACTTGTATATTTTAAAAACAAAATGTATATATAAATTTTTTGATGTTTAAGTAGTTTAGTACTTTGGTTGATTGGTTCTAGTTTTTTTCTAGTTTATATATAAAATGTATATATGAGTAATAACTTATATATATAAACAAAATGTTTATCAAGTGGGAAGGGGTTTATTCTACCTTTTTTACCCTAAATATTTGGTTGTATAGGTCATGGGTTTCAACTCCGTAAGTATCACTTAAATTACTTTGTTTTAACTTTTTCTTCCCCTTCACAAGTGGGGAGGGGCTTTATTCTAATTTTTTTACCTTTATATTTGTAATTCATATTAAATTTTGATAGTTTGCCACTTACTTTGCCATATATAATATTTTTGAAGGGGCTTTATTCTAGTTTTTTTTCTTTTTTTTAATATTTTTGTGCTTTATATCATATTTGATATTTTGTCATAGATATTTTGAATTTATTTGAACTTCACCCCTACTCAAAAAAATTCTAAATCCACCCCTAGTAATTACTACTTGAGATTGAAAAGTAAAAATGCTGAAACCCGGCCGCTTTCTACTTGTTTTTGCACTTTTATAGAAAAAATGAATATTTGAGAGGTCAAAATGAATTGAAAAAAAAACAAAAAAAAAAAAAGTTAATGTTAAATGGTAAAATCTGACATACATAATATAATCTTTTTTTAATATTATTCTTCCAAAAGGTTGAACCCCAACTTTAATGGCCCCTCACATCCCGATTCGACAGAGCATTTGGAAGGATGTAAATTATGGTGACTCAACTGAACATTAACCACAGAGGCTAGACATTTGCTCACTGTGCACAAAGAGCCCCCTATCTTTGAGAGGTTGCTCCCACACTGCCTTTAATATTATTGACTCTATTAGAAGGTAGTATTTGTTTCTATTATAGTCCAAAGAATCAAGACCCCACCAGGGTTCAATCTTGTGACCTTCCTCAAGAGAAGTCACAGAGGTGTCAGCTGATGAGCACAGGGTGTTTGACAATATAATCTGTTTTTTAAAAGCAATTTGGCAATTTGGGCAGGTTGAAAAATGTTTGATTCAAGTGAGATGAGATGTAAATCATTTAAAATGATCACATTTAATCAAGGTTTAATTTATATATGGTGATGTCAAATTTAATTAATTCGATCGGAGGTAGCGACACATATACACGGTATTCAATAATTTTGTTATTGTGTACATATAATTTGAATTTCATTCCTGGCCTGGTGCCAAAGGCGGAAGTTAGCAAGTAACATCTATCCATTTCACTATCAATAATGTGGAAACAGTTGTTGAACAGTTGCATATATGATAGAATAACGACAAGTGATGGCGACAGTGGGGGAACATAATCGCCATTCTAATTGGCTTAATGTGAGATACGAGTTGTCAAAACCCAATCACAACGTTAATCATCCTTTGTTAATGGATTTAATTTGGTAATTATTCTTCCAAAAGGTTGAACCCAACCCTAAGGGCCCCTCACACTCCGACTAGACAGAGTATTTAGGAGGATGTAAATCATGGTAACTCAACTGAACATGAACCATAGAGACTAGACCTTTGCTCACTGTGCGCACAAGGAACAGAACCCCCCTCACTGTACTTTGAGAGCCGCTGGTGAGACTCGATCCCTAGTCATTCTTCTAAAGTTTCACCTCTATGACCAGTTGAGCTGCCCATTGCGGGTTAATTTGGTAATTATATAATTACATCATGCGGCTGAAGCTACCACTATTAGGGTGTGTTTGGTTCATAGGTTTAGCTATCAAGAATGAGAATCAAAGTCATTGTTGTTGTTTGGTTGACAGGTTTCTAGAGCATTACTATGAGATTTGATTACGCCCGCCTTAATTAGAAAATTCATTCATTAATAAAATAAGTGTTTCATTCCATTATTTCCCCTCCTAATTGGTAGTTTGATTTTTAAGTTTGAATTAGTGATTTTAGATTTTTGTTTTTTTTTTTTTGGTTCATATTAGTGCTTTGGATGTCTTTATATTATAATAATTGTCTTGATATTTTGTTCTTGTATTTTTAAAACATTTATTTCATTATATGATCATACATAAACAAACAGCAATATTGGTAATCATTCCAATTCCACCTCAATAGTTATGTTGTGGAACCGTGTTCACCTTGCAAGGTGAACACGGTTCTATGTTCATAATTACTGAACTATATGTTCATAATTATAAAGCTATATATTCATAATTTTTAAACTTCATATTCATAATTATTAAACTCTATATTCACAATTACAAAACTCTATGTTCATAATTACTGAACTATATGTTCATAATTATAAAGCTATATATTCATAATTTTTAAACTTCATATTCACAATTATTGAATTTCTATATTCATAATTACAGAACTATATGTTCATAATTATGTTCATAACTTATATTCATAATTATAGAACTATATGTTCATAATTTTTGAACTACATATTCATAATTATGAACAGTTTTGGAACTATGTCCACCTTGCAAGGTGAATATAGTTCCACAGCATACTTTGTCATTCCACCCTACTACCAAACACGCAAAATACTTTCACCAAAACTCATTACTATTACCAAGTATTTAATTCTCGTTCCGATTCCGAATCTCATGTAAGAACAAACACTCCTTAATTTCACTTCACCATTATATTGCTAGCTGCGCAGCAGTTCGAATCACTACTCTACTGTATGTTTACACTTTGCTAGCTAGCTGTGGGCTGTGGGTGGATTGCGTCTAATCTAATTGTCATGTTTCATCAAACCCTAATTTCCTTTTCTGATCTTTTGACTACACCTGTGTAACAAAAGTGTGATTGATGTGAGTCCTGAAGATGTAATTGTCTTTATTTTCTCACGCACACATATATTTGTATGTATTAATCAATTTTAATCAACTGTGTTATAAAGCTTTTTTTTTTTTTTTTTGAAAGAAAAAAGCTTTGGCATATTTTAATTAATGAAATGAGCCAAACAATCAAGGGGACATAGTCCCAGTACATAGAGTGATCCTGATTAAAAGCTAACGTAGCTAAAGTATAAGCACTAACATTAACTAATTTAGAAATAACATTCAAATAGTAATAAGAAAAAAGGGCTATAGCTGCCCGACATTGGTCCTCCACCACCCCTACATAGGATAGGATGGTCGTAGGACTAGATAGTAAATGGTGACGGAGTTCTGAGCAATCAGTCAGCATATCCACATCCAATTCGTTATGCTCCTTAAGCCATGCATGATAACGCTTCTTTGCATGCAAGAGCAGGGACGGAGCCAGAAATTATGTTGAGGGGGGGCAAAGAAGTAGGGATGGTCAGTAGCGGATTCATGAATTTTTTCCAGTGAGGCCAAAAAATTAAAATAAAAGAGAAAGTTTTAAAAAAAAATGAAACACTTTAAAAAGTATAACAATAAATATTGTTGGATATAGCGAAAAATAAAGCATATTAAAACTTATAAAAATATTTAAAACAAAATATGAAACATAATTATTTGATAAAACAATTCGAATATAAAACACATTATAAATTACACATTCCATTATTATATAAAGAAAGTTATATACATCTCATTATTAATATAAAAGATTGTGTGTTGAGCAAAGATGTGAAGAAGGCAAGACAATGTCGATGTAAGGAATCGAATTTAAGAAGACAAGACAATGTCAATGTAAGGAATCAAACCCAAGCCATTTTGAAATCCAAACACATTTCTTACCACCTTGTCTATCAAAGCTTTTGTTTACAAAATCTGTTTTATAATACTTATACTAATAATGTACTATACATACATATTATATACAAAGCTATATATAGGGTAGGGGTGGGGTGGGGTGAGGGGGGGCAGGTGCCCCCCTGCCCCCTCTGGCTCCGTCCCTGTGCAAGAGCCTCTGCCATAAGGGGTGAGAAGCAACCCGGTAGTTTGCCATTTGTTGCCGCCTTGAAAGAGCCATCCGGGTGAAACAGCACAACTCCGTAATTTGCGTCACTCGAATGCGGGCGATATCCTCCATCGAAGAAGTAGCGTGGGTGTTTATAAAAGCTTAGTAAAAGAAGTAAAGTAAATTTGTGTTATGTTAGGTCTCTAGTTAGTAAATATGCACGCACTTTATTATATATAATATATGGTTTAAACCGTCCAAACCTGTTAGGCATGCTTAAGTAGCACCAGTAGGAACTTTTAATGCTAAATAAAAGTGTGGAGAAGTCACAACTCACAACTAGTGCAAGAGACGAGCCCATGCATGGGAAACATGTTAGGATATGATTACTCACATTTAATTTCTCGAACTTTTTGATTTTATGGGAATGCTCGAATGCAGCTACAATGTAAGTGCATTTTGTCTAGATAGTCATAATTGACTTATTCAAACTAAAAAGTCTATAATAGATATAGCTTATACAGAGAGTTGAATTTAGAACTTTGTAGTTATCAAACTAATTTCTTGAATTCTGTGAGACAAGAAAGGGGTTTACATTTGGTTGATTCTCCATCAAATTCTTTACACAAGATTTTGTGGAGAGACAAGATTGTTTGTGTTGAGCGGCTTATAGTGCTAAACAATTGTTGGAAAATATAGCATAAAATGACATTTTAAGTTGCTATTTTGTGGTACAAATATTAGTGGTGTCCATTTCTGATTTGGGTCGAGTCAAAGTCGATTCGTGTTCTTCGTAGTGAGACGAAAAGATTGATATATTGTACGCTCAAAACGGATAATGGATGAATGAAAAATTGATTTTCAAAGTAGATCCATTTAAGTTAGAAAATGAAGGTGGAAAAGTTTTAAAGAAGCTTTTGTCCCACATTGGTTTGGGAAGTGGGTTTGCACCACTATATATACAAGAGCCTTTCTAAATTTAATTGAATTGTGTTAGTGTAAAAGTGATATACATTAAAATACTTAATTTTACTTAATTTTATTTTATTTTATTTGATTTGATTTGTTAATTGTTAATTGTTAATTGTTAAGAAAAGGGTTGAATTATTTTATGTGGTTTTTATCTGGACCGTCAAGAATTGTGATGCAAAATCTACTATTTAATTAATGTGGTTAATAGAGGTTATGGGTTTTGTGATCAACGTGAATGGTGGAAGAATTGGGTTTTGGGTTTTGTGGTCAACGTGAATGGTGGAAGAATTGGTTGGATGTATATGATTATAAAAGGAAGGCTGCTCTACCTATTGCAATTCACGCATTTTTACTGAAACAATATTGAAGGGAAAAAGAATTCTTAAGCTCTTTATTGTTACTTATTATTCTTCCAAAATGTTGAACTCCAATCCTCAGGGTCCTCCACACCCCGGCCCGACAGAGCATTTGAGAGGATGTAAATCATGGTGACTCAACTGAACATGAATCGCAGAGGCTAGACTGGTACTCACTGTGCACAAGGAGCCCCCCTCACTTTGAGAGGTTGCTCCCACACTGCCGCTGGTGAGACTCGATCCTTGGTCATTCTTCCAAAGTTTCACCTCTATTATTACTTATTATTGTATCGTCGTAAGGTGGTGCCTGGCTGCATCAGTTATTCTGGATCAGTGACAGAAGTCTCAACATTTGAAGTAGAAGATGGCATGCACGCACCGATCCTAAGTTAGATGTGTGGAAGGTTGGAGTTAGTTGGTTGTAGTGGCTGAGTGCCTTGCGTACAAACCCCTATAAAACCTTGGTGAACATTGAGTGGATTGGGCTAACGTGAGTTGCCACGCAGACATAAGAGAAGTATTCCGGACTACGTGAACAATTACTGTGTTCCTGGTTCTATTTTCTTTACTTGTTCTTTAATTTGTTATTTTATTGTTTGATCAACAATATAAATTAAAGGTACGTTAATTTCGTAATTAAAATTAAGTAGAATTACAAGCTATAACTGACATTCAAGATCCACGTACTTTTTCAATTGGTATCAGAGCCCGGAGACTTAAATTATTAGTCTATCGATCTGGCTATCCTGTGCTTCTTGAACTCAAGGTTTCAGCATTTTTTAGTGCTTTTGTTTATTTTATTAATTTGTATATTCAATCTCATAGTGTGCTAAGTGTTTCAAGATGGATCGATTTAAGGCACTTCCCCTGTTAACAGGTGATAACTATGCATGTTGGTTTTACGGCTTCCGGGTGTCGGTCGGCGGGTTAACACTATCGTAAAATACTATAAACGAGATTTTATGGTGAATTGAGAATAAATCAATGGAGAGAATAATGCGATACTATTTCTCTAGGGCTTCGGCCGCTTAAGTGCCAGAACAAGCCAGAAAAAAATGATCGATCCCCCATGCAAAATGATCCCAGGCGGATATTTATACAAGGACATAAAACTCGTACAAGGAAAATTAGGATTGGCGTAGAGCCAAAATCTACAAGGAAAGTAGGGTTGACACGTAGGGCCGAATCGGCTATGGAAACTGGCCTTTATTACGCCCTAGCTGCCTAAACTAATAAAGGAAGCTACTTGTATTAAATGAGGAAAGTAAATCTCCACGGAAAATGTTTGTAACCGCCTCTGGGGAGTACTCGGTCGCGAAGACGTCCCGACCGCATAGCCTGGTCGCCTGACTGATCTCCTGGATGGTCCCCAATCTAGGACACGCTGCCTGCGGAGCCTAGACGCCCGTTTGAATTTTGTAAGGCATTTGGTCGGGCACACACCGGTTGTTGCAGCTGACCGCATTACTCGAGCCGATTGACTTTCGCTCGGGCTGACAGCCATCCTTCCTGGCGGTCGGTCGTTACGATTGGTTATGGTCTCCAAGTACTCTTCCTGAAATCGCTGGTGTTGCCCATTTTCTAAGTGTCGTATCACGTCCACACCTGACCACCTGGCCTCATGTTCTTGACTAGGTGTCCGTTTTGGGGTATCTATCAATGCCTATTGGAAAGCACGCACGCGAACTCACCTTAAAGCTCAAGGAGAACTCGTTTGGCGCTCTATTCTAACGGGATAGACGCATCCTACTAAGGCCGAAGCTAGTTCTAACGATCCACTAGTGACTAAACCTGAAACTAAATGGACTCAAACAGAAATAACTATGCAGAAGTGTCAAATATGCACATCTACTATTGCCAAGTGCTCAATTCCCACCACGAAATAAAATATAGTCTAATTAGCCACACTTACTTCTTAAATTTGTTAGATTAGCTTTTTTTGCAGGTTACCTCCGGTAGAGTTTGACTTGGCCCTGTCATGATTATGTGGCGGTGTTTACGTGGCATTAAAATAAAAAATTAACAAAAAATTTTGTAACCCTCCATCTGTGATTTTCTCTCCTCGAAATCCTTCGCTCCTCCGCAGCTCTGACCGCCACAGCGTCGTCATCTACCTCCCTCAACAATACCCCCAAACATTGGATGGCTTGTGGAGGCAGCTAGCGGCTAATTCGCCGGCGCTCGGAGACTTCATACAACTCCAGTCGGACAACGAGTACTCCGTCGAAGTCGGTACGAAGAAGAAGCCCTTCCCCAAGCCCAAATGGATGAAGGAAGCAATCCCCAGCAGGGAGAATTACACACAGATCAAGAAGAACTTGAGGTTCGAGATGTCCAAGGAATTTTCAAGCAGACACCAAGAAATGTTCAAAGCAGCTCCAAAAGCTTCGCAATTCTCATCGATTAAACGGCAGCAATCCTGCATAAATTGCCATCATTTCGAAATTCATCTGAAATGCAGATTACTAATGCTGAAATCATAATCGAAACTTCGATGATTCACTTTGATCCTCTGAGCCAGAGGCGGGTAGGTTTTCCTGTGTTTGAGAGTGCGTGTATCTGCTAAAGCTTTTTCTCTCTAAATTTTCGGGCGAATTTGTTAAACTGAGGCGTGAATGTGTAATTGATTGGAGGAAGCCCAGCTCTACAAGACACACACAACAGATTAATTAAGTTTTGCCATCCCTACAGATTGAAAAAAAAACGTGAAAGTTCACTGTAGATCCAACCATACAATGTTTTAAATTGCGATAGTAAAACATTCCTCTGGAGGTATTGGGATAGTTGACATACTGGTGCAACTTTTTTAAGGAAATAGTAAGTAAACATTGATACATGGTAGTGTGATGCTTTGAAGACCTGTTCAGTTTTGCTTCTTTTGGAGGTAACTTGGTTCTCTCCGAATGAATTGTATGATAAATTCAGATACAGGTTTAACATAAGATGTCTGGACTTGATTTTATAGGTCATCTATACTGGATTTGTTTTCGATGGTTTCTAGGTTTATATTGTGGGGTGAGGATGATTTTGAGACATTGCTTCTAGATGTGTTTATGATAGAATGTTTGTAAGTTATGAAAACTTGCAACATAAATACAATTCCATAAACACACAACTCTACTTCGAGAATTGTATAACTACATATCCATAAACTCATAAATATACCCTTTCATATTTGTATGAATAGAAATTCATAAACTCAATACTTATATCCAGAATCTTATAACTACAAATCCATAAACTCATAAGTATACACATTCAGAATTCTTAAACTACACTTCCATAAACCAATAGCTATACATATAGAATTGCATAACTACACATTCATAATTTCACAGCTAAACAATCATAACTTAATAACTACACATTCATAAGCTATGATCAATACATTCATAATGATAAACATACACATACATAATCACATATTCAGAACTGCATAAGTACAAGCTCAAAAAGCACCAAAGATGAGACTGATATGGTCATAATGATAAACATACACATTCATAATCATATAACTATACATTCATACATTTTTTAAACAATGCAAAATCCTAGTCTAAAATTACAAAAAATGTATACTGAAAATTCATGCTTATTTTATATAAATTCATAATGTAACAATGCAAAATGCATAATACCTATCTTAGAAAGAAGTTGAGTTCGGTTGTAGAGAGGAAGTGAGGCTCTGCAACAACGACGACTGAGGCCGACAACAATGGCGACGATGAAAGTGAGCAAACCCGAGAGAATGTCGAAGAAAAACTAACGAAAATGGCGACGATCGAAGCAGGTGGAGGGAATCGTGTGGGAGAAGAAAAAACTCTTTCTGTAATAGAGGGAAGTGATATGGGAAAGGAAACGATGTACTGAAACTTTTGTATTTAAAAATAAAAAATAAAAAAATTTAATTGGTGGAGTGAAACGGTACCACTAACAACACCATTACTCTAAAACGGCATCGTATACATCCGTATACACCAAGAATGGTGCATATGGATGCACAGCATAACAATTGCACGACTATATTTTGGACCGTGGGCCAGACATTGCCATAATGTTTAAGGCAGGCTTTTGAAATCAATTTTTGAAGAGTTCTTACTAAAAGCCCATTTGTTTCGGTCAATAGCTTTTTGTTGTTAAATGACAGGTTCCAGTGGCCCAGGCCCATTTAACCAATCTACTCCCATCGCCACTAGGTTTTTGTTTATAAGATCTCGTCATTGTTTCTGTACTTCGATTAAGCTTTTCTTTATCGGCAGCGGAGGAGAGATTTGCATTGAAACCTAGCGCAGCAGTTCAACATGAGAGCTAAGGTATAAATTTCTGTAGAAATCGCTCTTCGATTTTCTGCGTGACTTGTAATCTCCACCTTTTAGTTATGGCGTTATTCATATACATTTTAAAAAATGAATTTTGCAGTGGAAGAAGAAGCGTATGAGGAGGTTGAAGAGGAAGCGCCGAAAGATGAGGCAGAGATCCAAGTAGAAGCACGAATCTGTTCCTCCGACCTTCTGCTTTTTAGGTTTATCTGTGCTGTTTCTGTTTTTGTTTCGGAGCGTTTAGTAGTAACATGTCGTTCTGTAATCCGATAATTTACGCTTTGTGGAGTAGTCGAGATTGCAATCTTCAGTTTTACACAATGAACTTAAGAGTGTTTTGCTTTAATATATTTCTCTCTCAATTTTATTCCTTTTGTCTCGTTACTATAAAGATTATCTGCAAATCGAAAATGATTAATCTCTCAAATCTTTTTTTTTTTTTGCTGTTTTGTTAGTCTTGATTGAATGAAAGCAATAACCAGAAATGATTAATCTCTCAAATTGTTTTTTGCTGTTTTGTTTAAAATGTTGTTATTATAGAAGTGCAGTAGTGCTGAATTCATCTTAACACATGATAGTCTTGAGAATGAATATTGAATGAAATTGATATCATCTGCAAATCAGAAATGATTAATCTCTGAATTATTTTGCTGATTTGTTGAAAATGTTGTTATTATAGAAATGCAGTAGTGCTCAATTCATCTAAACACATGATAGTCTTGAAAATGACCATTGAATGAAAGGGATATTATCTGCAAATCAGAAATGATTATGATATTATCTCTATTATTCTCAAGCTTTGTGAAAATTTTGTTTGCGGTTTTGTTAAAAGAAGTTGCAATTGTAAAAATGGAGTATGAATCTGTTTATGAATTATTTGATTAAACCTAGCTCTGAATGTTGTTCACTGAGGGTTGGGTGGGCGGCCATTGGCAGATGCTACTCTGGAACCCCATTCGAGTAGCTCTTTGCTGGTATCATCCTTGTGGACTATGACTTCAATGAAACACAGACAATCTGCCTTCTCCCCTGTTGCTGTTTCTATTGCTTTGATCAGGTCCTCCTCACGTGAACACCTGCAGATTATATCATTAACCAGCAGAACAGAGCAGAGATGATAGCAGTAAAAGAATGCATACGCTAGGTTTATGGTGGGTGCTTGTGCTAACCTTTGTTGTCCAGCATTTGCCTTCCCCGTTGCAGATGGCATCGACTGCCCGGTGTAGTTCCAGTTCTTGATGACATTGTAAGGGCCGTCGTGGATTTCCACCCTCGATTGTGTATCCTCCATTGTTGACCAAGAATATGATGGTCTTCTGGTTGCACCGCATCATTGTCGAAATATCTTGAGCCGTAACCTTCCATCAAAAAAATTGCATTAAATCAAAGATTGATGATCACATTTAACTTGCTACGAGCAGGGGTGGATCCCCAGAGGGAGGTAATGGGGGCAGTTCCCCCATCCCTCCCCACCCCCTTATGTTTTAGCTATTAGCTATGCGTTGATAATGGGTACCTGAAAGCTGCCATCGCCTATACATGCAATCACCCTTTTGCTGGGCACAGATTGTGCATATCCCAAAGTGGCACCAACTGACCATCCAATTGAACCATACTGCATCTGAAACTCGTACCTGCAAATTAAACCCCATTTTAAGGTGCAATTGTATTCTGTGTAGTGAGCTGAGAGTATGCATTTATTTATACACTCAGTATATGATATGATGGAACACACACACACACACACACATATATATATATATATATATACATACCACATCCTGTTGGTAACTTTAGTTTCTGACAATTGAACCAGGAATCCCCAGTCTCAGCAATGACTGCAGTATCAGCGGAAAGCATCTTCTGAATGTGCTGGAACATGATATTGACCCTAAGAGGGTCAGTGGGCAAGGATTTGAGAGGAGAGCCTTCAGAAATATAGATCCGGGAATAGTTCTCATAAGCAGTGGTGTTTTTCTTAATCTTTTTCGCTAGCTCCGTGAAGAAATCTTTCATGAGCACGCACCCGAAAGCCTGACCGTTCCCAATCACAACTCTGTCAGGATGCACGATGATTGCCTTCTTCCTTCTTGAGGAGGAGGGAGTAGCCAACAGAGCTGTAGTCGTTAAAGATGGTCCGGCAAACACATAAGCGTCTGCAGATTCGACGATTTCTCCACAGAAGGCAGTGCTCACTGCACCCCAGTATGTGCCGATGAAATGAGGGTGCTGTTCCGGGACTAGCCCTTTGCGGAGGGCATCACTGCTAGAGGATAGCCACTAGCATCAGCGAACTCGACGAAAGCCTCGCACGCCTTGGCAACTCTCAGCTTTGGCCCTCCCACCATCACTGGCTTCACCGCCTTGTTCAGGAAGGCAGCTGCCGCCTCCACAGCCGCCTCTGTCCCCATCTTATGCTCAATCTGTATGTAATAATATCATCACCACAAATACTAAGTACTAACATTTATTCAATTATTTGATTTGATGGTAAATGTTAGCTAGAAGCAAGTAGCAACCTGGGTGTAATGTTAAATGGGATGGGCTCCCTGCTGAAACTTGGATGAGGAATGCCAGCAAGGTTGCAACTTATACTCACATACACAGGTTTGCTTTCTTTGAGAGCTGTGGAGATTGCTGTATCAATTTTTCATGCGCATCATCCAAGTGATTGATCAAAGCCTGATCATCAACGTATACTACCCAAATCAAACTTGGACAAAAAATACAATTTCCCTATGTATATATATAATGATTTTTTTTTTATTCTTTACAAAGTAGTATCTTCTAAACTTCTTTATTAACCCTGATGGATTTAATTACCCGGGGTGCACCGAATCAATAAATCAGGATAAGAATGTAAATAACAGTTAAATAGGTAAGCAATACGATGTCGTAAGGCCGTGAAAACGATAGATTATAGACCAAGTGTGTAAGAAAATGATCAAATTTCCCTACAAGACAATGGGAAGGGCTTTTATACGGGCAAAAACCCCTCAACCACCCCCCTAAAATGGCGGGAGGTTAGATCTCCGTGTTGACCGCGCCCGGGCAAGACCGGGTCGGGTGAACGCCTGCTAAGCTCGGGCAGGATCGAGCTCCCTTACCCGAGCTCATTATGACCCAAGCTTGGGTAAGGCCGAGCTGCTCCACTCGAGCCCACCACCAAGTGGCTCAGGCCAAGACACCTTCAAGGTGCGAGGTGCCTTGGGCCGAGGTGTCTTGAGCTCCACCTCGATACTTCGGGTCCGCGATGCGGGTCGGTTCGGGTATAATATGTCCGTCAAACCCAAAGCATCAAGATTGGATTAGTATGACTATTCATTTGGAATGATAATAGAGATGTCATCACACTACATAGTAATTTGACATATATATATATATATATATAAAATGATGTTAAGTGAGGGCAGGGAGAGAATAGTACCTGATAGCAAGTAACAGTCTGGAAGCATCTGAACTCCTGGCTAAAATCAGCCAATCCAATGGTGTGATGCAAAATCCTATTAGTTCCATAATCGTTAGTATTAGGCCCACCCACCAAACAAATGACGGGAAGGTTCTCGCTATTAGCACCGGCAATGGCGTTAAGCACGCTTAGCCCGCCGACCGTGAAGGTGACGACGCAAGCGCCGACTCCACGCTGCCTGGCATAGCCGTCGGCGGCGTACCCCGCATTCAGCTCGTTGCAGCACCCAATGTTGTTAAGACTCGGCTCTGCAATCAGGTGGTCCAGCAGCGTCAGGTTGAAGTCTCCCG
This sequence comes from Ipomoea purpurea, assembly GCA_009835305.1. Classification (NCBI taxonomy): domain Eukaryota; kingdom Viridiplantae; phylum Streptophyta; class Magnoliopsida; order Solanales; family Convolvulaceae; genus Ipomoea; species Ipomoea purpurea. The sequence continues at coordinate 18,880 of VALG01010051.1, forward strand.
GCACCGTGAACACGTCTCTCACGCCTATCTCCACCAGCCGACGGGCAATGTGGCGGCCCAGGGTGGCGTCCGGCGGGGTGGTGGTGGGCGGAGAAACGGCGGAAACACCGCCATTGGGGCAAACCACGTCTCCGTTGTTGGGCTGGGATCCCTCAAAGTTTCCTACTGCAACGTCGTCCATGTTTAATGCTTTAATTTGCAGCTCGATCGATCGGTAAGGTGTATAGTATAGAGATCAGAATTGCTTAATTACATGCATGCAAGAATATTATAATGTGAAGGACAAATTTAAGGAGAGGAAGAATGGGTATATGTGGTTTACATTATTCCTATGTACAACTGTTTAACGGTCTTTGATTCGTAAATACAGGATCGGATTGGAGGAGCTAAGCTAGCCCCAATGAAATTTTCTTTGGTCAACCAAATTGCATATCTTTCTCTTATACACTCAGTAACTAAACTTATTTTTTGTTTACAAGTGTAAATTTAACTTTACATTTCGATTTCATTCAATATTATTACATGTCTAGGTTCATAAAAAGACTCTTTTGCCATTACCTTTCATGACGTAGACGACAGATGTTAACGGAAGGACTATAACAAGTCGAAATTCAAAACTCGAATGACCACGAGGGATCGATTTGAAAGTTTAGGATTAAATGTGGCAAAACCACCAAACTCGGAAGATCTTAAATGACATTAACTTATTTCAAATATTATTTTATTAGGATAAAGCACAAATAAGTCACTGAACTATTTGGGAAACAACAATTAAGCCATTGAACTCAAATAACCCCAAATAAGTCATTGAACTCGGAAAAAAAGAGCAAATTAACATTTTTAACATGTTAACTCCGGACTTTTGTTGACGAGATTGTCAAATGTTTATTTTATTTACGTTTATTATTATTATTATTATTATTATTATTATTATTATTATCCACTTGGATATTATTATATTTTAAAGTAATTATAATCAAAATAGTTTTGTCTTGTCGAGATTTGATTTATTTATTTATTATTATTTTTTTACTGGTCTGTTTAAAAAATAATAATAAATAAATAAATTAGATCTCTAGACAAAACTATTTTGATTATAATTACTTTAAAATATAATACTATGTAGGTGGATTATAATATAAAAAAAAAACGTAAATAAAATAAATATTTAGCAATCCAGTTAGCAAAAACATGGAATTAACCTGTTAAAAATGTTAATTGCTCTTTTTCTTATGGGTTCAATGACTTATTTGGGGGTATTTAAGTTTGATAGCTTAATTGTTATTTCCCAAATAGTTCAATAGCTTATTTGTACTTTAGTATAAGGCCGTGCCAGGGATTATTAATAGATTTCCATCCTTAATATGTATGTTGTCATTAATTATCAGTTATATTATATTGGGGTATACCTTGGGGTATATTATGACTTTACTAAAAATCGGTTGAAAAAATATGATTACTAAAAAACATAGGTTACTTTTTAAACCAATTAAATCAGTTGAAATTGGAAAAATAACAAAAGAAAAATATGAAAATACAAAAATTGTCTTTACTAAAAATAGGAAAAGTTATGAGAAAGACTAAAAGTGTCTAAAAAATAATAGTTTAGGATGTTAAATAACAAAAACAATAATGTGGGACTAAATTTAGAATTGCCACCAAAGACAAGGAACCTTTGGTGGAATTAACTCTTATTAATATATTTTTGTAACTTTTCCTATAAATTAGAATTATTCTTGTTTTGGACAAAACTCGAAACGAGTTGGTCAGACAGTTAGTTTCGTAACTACAAGATTTCAAGTTTGACTCTCCTCTTGATTTGAGCTAGTTAGTTATATGTAATCTAGGTTGGTAGTTATTGACTTACCACCTTATTGTCATTTGCTAGCTAGAGTTACAATGCAATTTTCACCCAAAACACACCTTCAGATAGTATTGCGGACTTTCCCGCAAATCTTTATATTTTGTTGTAACAATCTCTTAATTGTTTGTAAACTTTCCAAAATCTTCAATTTAAATTCAATGCTTTAAAGTCATACATCAATCAAGTAATGCTAATGGCCGGGGAGTGTTAGGTGCCTCAAAACAATCAGATAATGTCTCATCATTGATCACCACACCTCTAATTTTTATTAATGTAAAGGAAAGAAAAAATAATTATAGTCTACATTTTCTTTAATTAATCAAAACATAATATATTAATCAGCTAAGAAGTTAAAAATTAGAGTACATATAACATTTACTTTTCCTATTAATCAAAACATGTCATATTAATCACCTAAGAAGTATATAAATGAAAGTAATTGGTAAATCATACCACGTAAAAGCATTGCCAAGTTGCTTCTTGAAAAACAATCCTAGAGCAAGAGCTTTTGATCCTTGGGGTAGGTAAGAGATATAATCAAAGAAACATGTGCATAGTCATTTCACTCTTTTCAAATTTTACCTCTATAAACCACTTGAGCTGTCCATGTGGACTTTGCATAGTCGTTTCATGATGCATTCAATGCTAGCTTGTAGTTTCCCTCACCTTCAAAAGGCAAATTCTTTTGTCGGATTCTTCACATCTTGACGCTGATAAAATTGGTGAACTAATAAATTCATGTTCCTCAATGCCCTTTTAGGTGAAAAGGGATCAAAAAAATTTTAATGTATACAGGAATACCACTTTTAAATTTTTTGTATCTTTAAATTTGAAAACTCATTTTACAAAAGTAAACTTTTTTTGAACCCGGCCATGTGAAGTATTGTTTTTGTTTTTCTAAATTTGTGTGTGTATTACTAATGGAGAACTGGATGAATTGTATTGGAATGACTTTAATTACACAAGGTACAGATCATATGTATATATACCAGGGAGACTTCATATGGGAACTAGGATAGGAAGTCATAAACTAACTCCAAATACATAGGAGTCCTTAATATACTTCGTAATATTATAATATATTAAGTAACATACAATTATTTGTGATTAATGCGGTATATGGCCCGCATGGGTAACTCAACTGGCATAGAGGTGAACTTTGGAATGATGACCAGGGATCGAGTCTCACCAGCGGCAAGTGTGGGAGCAACCTCTCAAAGTGATGGGGGGCTTCTTGTGCGCAGTGAGCACCGGTCTAGCCTCTATGGTTTCATGTTCAGTTGAGTCACCATTGATTTACATTCCTCCAAATGCTTTGTCGGGTTGGGGTTCAGCCTTTGGAATGATTATGGGTATATGTTTGTGATTGGATAACTGAAGCTAGTATATGCACTGCCTGGTTGACATCAGTTAAAAGCATTACAACATGAGCAGGCAGAGAGGATGGTGTATTTATTTGTCTGAATAAGTTTAATGTTAAAATTTTGAGAGGATGGTCTATTTATTTGGTCTGAATAAGTTTAATGTTAAAATTTTCATTCTTTGGGATTAATTTTGTGTTTATCTTGTACTGTTAATCAGGATAAATCAAAGAAGGGAACATGCCAATATATTTAAATAATGAGGTATAATGACAACTGACAAGTTTAATTATGAAAATAAAGTGTTATTGTGCTTCACAATTTTAAGGTGAAATTTCAATTTTTGAATATTAAGTAGGTCGCTGCTTGCTTTTAGCAAATTGCATAAATGCTCGAGGAAAACAACGAGGTCTAGCTTATGTTCCTTATCGTAATAGGATCTATATTCTTCTTATATATGTGTGGTCTTCAAGTGTGGATTTGAGTTTGATGTGGTCACATTCACCACCTGATCAAGGGTCTCTTTCTGGATAATAAGATTGTGAGATGGTAGGCTATTCAAGAAGTTGGTGGAGGGAAAATGTGTGCAAAGTTAATCAAATTGCTTATAGTACTCTATAAACGGGCTTTGCAAGGCAGGTCATACAAAAATGCTCTTGATTTACTTGTAGTAATGCAAAAGGAGGGAGCTAAGCCTGATACTATAGCCTATAACCATTGATTGCGGTAAGCGTTAGTCAGAAGATAAGGAGCTTTGGTACATCTTTGTTGATTTGATGTAAGGGGGCTCTGGCTAAGGCTGTCCCCAACCCAGCAATTCTTCCCTATTTCTAAATGATGTGGCATGTTATTAACCATTTCTATTTATTTTAATATTGCCATGTCACTTAGCAAGCTTGTTGTTGGCAGCTTTTGGCCTTGCTTATGTGATTTTTATTTTTTTTTTTTTTAATTTTTTTTACGTAACTTCTGTTTTGTTGTTTTTTTTTTTTTGTTATTTTTCTTTTATATGCATATATTTTTGTTATATAAAAAAAAAATTGTAGTATAACTGTATTCGGTTATATATATAGTACGAATTAATTTAAATCATTTTTAAAAATTACGTTTTTAATTTTCCGTAGAACTATTTTTAATATTTAAAAAGTATTTTTTTTGTAAATAACTTTTATTGTGGTGTTTTAATTTTTTTGTTGGTTATTTTATATATTATATTATATATATATATATTATATATATTATATATATATATATATATATATATATATTGAGAAAAGATATTAATTTTTTAAAGTATGTGAATTGGGGCCCACTTTTAGAAAGTTTGGTTGAAATTGTAGAATGTAGTTTGAATAGTAAATGATTGTAAATTGGGTGATGTGGGAGTGGGACCTATTTTAGAAAGGGAGAGAAAAGTGGCTGGGATGGGGTTAGCCTAAAAGGCAGCAGGATCATAATGTTTCTTGGAACTCCAATGGGATTATTTGGATTAAACATGTTGTTTATTATATTTGTGCAGCTAAGCTCCGACCATGATTGATGAACTCAGTTTATGAATTAGATCAAAATGATTTTGGGTTAAGGTTTCATAAATATAATGTAACATGTATGAAACTAACCTCCTAACAGCGCAAGTAATATTAAAGATCAAAATACCTCTCATCATTATTGACATCTTCTTAGTTGTGTGTTGCTTATCTCTGTAGAACTGCAAAGAAAAGATTAGACATTTTTCCACACTTCACGCAAAACTTTAGATGGTGTATTTGAAATTATTGCTCAAGTAGTGTTTGTACCATAACTTTATGTGCTATAAAACAATTACATAAAATATTCATCAATATAAGTTTACTATTTTGATTCACTAACTTATATCTTTTATGAACAAACCCAACATTTATTCTTGGGTACCTTAAGGAATGTTTCTCAAGATAAAATATGTTCACATCAAAAGAAGAAACTATTGCAATTGTACAAAGAGAGTACACTATATGTGTTAGTTATATATATTATTATTCTTATTATTGTAATATGATTAGTCAATAATGTAACAGGTGATTAAGTCTTTAGTCACCGTATTAGATAGGAGACTCTTACGAGAGTTGTTTAGCCTTTTGTATTGTATTCCGGCCTGTCTTTGAGTTGGAATGATTATTGAACGCTTATCTCATCATATGGTCCTTAAAATTCTTAAAAGCATTCCTTTTAAGGAAAGATATCTTAATGTTAATATTATGCTAACTATATTCTATGACTAGTACATAAACACCACGTCGACTAAGCGATTGGAGTTGACACATCTGTCACTCCCACTAATTAAAATTAGCCAAAAGATAACAATTTAGTCACTGAAGCAATCCAACACCTTAGACAACAATGAAGTTGGCCCAGTGCAGTTGTCTTTCACTACAACTTGTTCTTCCAATGCAGTTTCAATTTGCCAGCTTGTGCGTTGAATTTAATAGTGATGATGCTATGCTGGAGTTTTTTGCACTTTTGGTCCCACGACTATAGTAGCACTAGCAGAATTGATCCACGACTTTTGAATCTTGCAATTTTAGTCCACGACTATTGATTTTTTTTGCAAAAATGGTCCTTCCGACCACTTTTCCGTCAAAATTTCACCGGAAAAAATTCTTCATTTTTAACCGTGCTAAAATTGACATTTTACTTATCTCAAAGGTAAAAGCGATTGCATTTGAGAATTTCCGCCGCGGTAGTATGTAGCCCAGTAATATTGTATGTAGTCAAATATCAATTTTTTTCTTTTAATTTTTTGAGATAAGTAAAATGTCAATTTTAACCCGGCTAAAAATGAAGAATTTTTTTTCCCGGTGAAATTTTGACAGAAAAGTGACCAAAAGGACTATTTTTACAAAAAATTAATAGTCGTGGACTAAAATTGCAAGGTTCAAAAATCGTGGATCAATTTTGCCAATGCCACTATAGTCATAGGACCAAAAGTACAAAAACTCTGCTATGCTGCATTATGGAATAACTGAGTTGGTTACTTTAATTAAAAGATGTTTTCAGTTGGTAACAGTGCATCACGTACCTGAAGGAAGATCTTGTGTGAATGAAGTTCAAAATTTAATGGAAAATACTTGGTGTACTCCCATTTTATACTCCCAACTTACACTCCCTCTCACATGTTCTTGATGTAGACACTTTTCTATGGATCCACATGTTGAAAATAATCAATCCTGCCTTGCCACATTAGGGAGTACAAATGAGGGAGTAGAATTTGAAAGTTCATGTAGTAGAACTCAAATTTAATATAGAAGAATATAGATAAGAACTCCATCAGTAGTTCAAAAAAAAAAAAAAGATTAAATAAAATGCAAAATTGACCCATTTTGTAACAGACACTTGGATATCACACAAGAAAATGCCAACCAAAGCCATAGGAAGTTTCCCATAGCAATACTCTTAATACCCGCATACAAGAACCCTGAATGGCTAAAACTCTCTGCCATCCCCCAAAACATACCTCAAAAGATAATATTGCTTGCATTTGACCAGACCAGACCAGACTCGACTCATCATACCCAGTGGGTTAGAAACAGGTGACACAACAAACCTCAGCCAAGTTGAAACGGGAACAAGTATTGCATGTGATACCCTTTCAAGTAGATTTCTTGTCCCCTGCATCTTCAGCTGCTTTGTCATCGCTTGCAACAGGAGCCTCCTTCGTTGTCTCTTCACTTTTCTCTGCCTTCTCTTCAGCTTTCTCGTCTTCAACACTCAATTTCTCAAGCAGTCCAGCAGCAGCAGATGCGTCTTTGTTTTCCTCATTCTTCTTCTGTGATTCAGCAATCTCTTGAAATGTCTCCATGAAGTTCTTGCAATCTAGAAGTCAAACAGTAATAGACTGAACTATATGCTAAAGACCCATAGAAATAGAAAATGAAATAACTGCTGAAATGCAATCAATTATTCATAACAAGAATTGCAATTACAACGCATCTCAAAAACCCCCAACTATAATTCCAATAGTGGGAAACCTGGATACTTTTCAAAGAATGGCATTAATCTCTTTCGAGAAATTAGGACACAGTTTAGTTGATCTCAGTTTCATTCAGGTTTGACATCTAACGGAAACCCCACATATAACTGATAGCTCCATGTAAACATCAAAGCAAACCAAATACTCATTCTACTAACTAAGCATAAAGGGGTAAAATTAGGCAGAAGAATACTTCACTCAAGGACAAGAAACACCTAATGTAACTGACTAACTGCATGAAAAAATATTCAGCAACTGCAAAGTAGATGTCACAAGAAATACATCATATGCATTCCTTGTCCAAGCTCTATTTATGTAATAAACTCTATGCAGCATAATAGTTCTTAGACCCTTATGAATAGAGTTGGCCATTATTTGAATTATCCAAAAGTGCACCCAAAATCCAAATCAAAGTTCGTATTATGATTTATGGGTAAACCCACTTAGACACTAAGTTATCATTTTGGATATTTTATTACAGTATATCATATTAGAAATATTCAGTTCAAATATGAGTGACAATTTTATACATAAATTTGAAACCCCAAACAATAATAAATTTAAGTGTTACAATTTTTGCATATAATTTCACCCAAAACAAACATAACCCCAAATTAAAAGTTGTTTTATGTATTGGGTCTCAAAAGTTCCGCCAGAACAGACCCTATACCAACCCCCTACTTGTGAATTTATATTCTAATATACTAAATAATCCATTCAGATTTGTAGAATAAAACATATACTTTAAATTTTAAGCATTGAACCCAATGCCACATATTTTCTTTTGTTCAAACTTCAAACCAAGAAAAGTATTTCACAATTCCACTTATGAATTTCTATTATATAAGTAATCCATTTGGATTTGTAGAATAAATCATATTTAATTCATATACTTTAAAAACTTTAGGCATTGAGCCCCATGCCACATTTTTCTCTTTTGGTTCAAACCAACAAAGTACTTCACCATTACCACTTTTTGGAGAATCTACCACATGCTAAAATCCTAGACAATAATCTTCTATTTGTTGCATAACCTTTGAAAATTTCAAAAACAGGGGAAGGGCTACACTTTAAAGGCTTTCAAATGATCATATATTTTAAGTGGGCTTTAGACAAATGCTTGTTGATCTTTCCTTACTCCTTAGCACATCTTCTTTTCAGAAAGTGTGCAAATGTAGAACCTTTCTTCAAGGGGAGGTGATTTAAGCTTGAATATGGCAATCTGATTCATAATCAGTATTAGTTAAGGCTTTATGATCTGTGAAGCAGGGAAGTGATAGACCAATTATCTTTTAGGAATTAAAGGCAAGTCTAAAAACCAGTTCTTCACTGTAGTTCCAGACTGGATTAAATGTAGTTGCATCAGGAATTAGGCATTTTTTAAATTTTGATTGATAAGAAATCCTTTTTAACTTGTCAACCCCTAATAACATCTAAACTCAATGCAAACTAGCTGCGACAATCAAATCTCTGAATATCAGAGACATCAAAATTGCAAATTGAACAAATCAAACAAGCACTTTAAATGTTACTATATTGGTCATGGAAGAAAGTAGTGAACTACAGATATAGCATTGCATCAAGCAAATGGAATTGAACTACAGAAAGGAATATAGGTTAAAAAGGCAAATGCAAAAGTACTAGTCCACAAATAACAAACACTTACTCTCCACAGATGAAAATCGAATACAGAAAAGCTCTCCTTGAGTTCACCATCTGCAAAATCCGGTGCATGCCACACACAAGACTTGTCGTTGCCAGCATGTTCCTGAACAGTCATTGATGGTAGTACTGCAAATCACAAACACCGAGACCCTCACTCAGATCATCAGGAAAAATACAATTCAACGCATCCACAACTAATAAGTTACTAACAACTAATCGAAAGAAACACGAAAACAGACCAAGATGATTAGCGCAAATCTTAAGTGTCTTCGACTGGCGCATAACGAGGCGGACTTTTCCGGTCTCCTTATGCTTCAAGAGCTTGACTGTGCCGGCGCCTCTCTCTTTCCATTGATTCCCATCCTTATCATACCGATAAAGCTTCGACTTCCTGTAAAGTTTTCAGAAAACCAAAGATTAAGTTCGGAACAGTAGAATTATAACAGATCTGGAGAGAATAGTTAGATCGGAGAATTTATAGAAGGATTAATACAAGTCGAGGATGGCGTCTTCATCTTCCTCGCCGGTAGTAACTGCAACCTCTTCAAGCTTAACGATAGGCGCAACCTGAGCTCCGGTGTCCTCATCATCCGCTCCGACGGCTTCTTCCTCCTCCCTGTGCTGGTGCTCAGGCTCGGTGCTGGCCATTGGAAGTAGATGCGTATCTGAAATGGTGATTAAAAATGGCAGAAGTTTCTAGAGGGAGTAAGTGAAGAGTGAAGGGTGGAACTTGGAAGGGTTCGATTTTTGAGGAGGTTGATATAATAACGGGGGCGATTTTTGAATAAAGAGAAGTCCGGGACAGCAAACGTGATATCTACGCAGAAGACGCTGGGCACTAGGGCCATTTAGGGCATGTCAACACATTCAACTCCAATTATTTGCCGCACCAAAAAATAATTTCAATACTACTTTGGTATTATTACACTTACGTCAAATTAAGTTCACGGAATATGCCAGAAATGAAATAGTATTTTTGAAGATAGTTCTATTCTTTTGTTTGATAATGATTTTTATTTCCAAGAGCAACGTTCTTAATGATGAGCTATTTCTCCTATAAGGAGTAGACGGCTCCCTTTAAGAGTTGTTTGGTTCACGAAATGTAAGAAAAAATTGTCAAATTGTTAGGAATGTTAGATTTTTAATAATGTTAGATTTATGTATTTGGTTAAAACTAGGGTATGTAATATAAGTCAAGCATATTTGCTCAGATGGTACTCGAGTTGGACTCTCATAGGAGATTGTGAGTTTGAGTTTCAGGCTTTATTTTAATTCCTTTGTTCATATAATTTAAATTGTCATCTTCTATGCACAAAGGGGATATTTTTTATATAAAAAATATGACCCTTAAACTTTAAAAAGTTACAATTAAGCCTATCAACTTATTATTTTCATGCACTTAGACCCAACAACAGATTAATTACCCATAAGAACAGATAAATTGCTGATGTGACATTTTTTAGTTAAATGATAAATAAATAATTAATATAAAAAATTTAAAAATAAAAAATAAAAAGATAGCAGCCATGGCCATTCTCGGCCATGAATGCCATCTTCTGTAATTTTATTTATTTTTTTCTTTTGGAAAAAAGAATAGTTCCCCTTCTTTGTCTCTGGCGGAGACGAAGAAGGAGGCAAGAAGTGGATTGCAGCCATGGTCGGCCTGTAACACCCCACTTTTCTTAAAACATAATTACAGTTTTAAAAATCAAATTAAGATACACTAAGCAGCGGACAAACAAACTTAAATAACAAACTAGTGGGAATGTTACCGTCACGACCACCCTTTAATTTCACGGTGATTGCACAGGCTAAGGATATAACTAAATCATCAAGTCGAACTAACATTGAAATTACTTAATTAAAGTCACTTGGGGAAAAACACTCTGGTGTCTATCAACAAACATAAAATAACATAAGTCTACAATCTATCATCCAAAACATCATAAAGATAAATAGAGTTTTAGACTATTAGATCTACTAAACTAGTCTAACTCGAAACAACTCTCAAACGTTGGGCCCACCTGAAAGGGGTTTTGCAAAACAACAAGTAGACAAGTATAAAACACCGTTAGCACGAAGGTAAGTATAACCACACTCAACCCTGTAAAACACTACAGTATATACTTTGGAAAAATATTTGCTCACATTCTCAAATCAAGCAATCTCAACACTTAGACAACTTTAAGATAAACTACAAGCTTTCTATATGTTCGCAACCTATAATATCAACAAGCATGCTTCAACGATAAATACTTATCAACATAATCACTCTCTAACACATATTCATCACTCATCTGACGATCTCATGCTATCAAGCAATTGTGTACTATCAATCAATAAGAAATTATTCTCATGCTTTCGAGTTCTCATCATGCAAACTAGATATATAAGACATCAATATGCAACTAAGGCAATCATACTCAATATAGAAATCTCGGTTAATCATTCTCATTATGCAATCTAGTGCAAACATTCTCATTATGCAATATAATCTCGTGCAAACATACTCATTATGCAATCTCGTGCAATACTATACTCAAATGCATTATGATGCTATAGGATAAGTATACTTATACACTCGTTTGTAAATAGAATACTTTTCTGTAGAGGTTTCTTAGAGCTCCAAGGACTCGCTTGCTTTCATTTCTTAGAGTCGCAATGACTCGATTTCTTAGAGTCGCAATGACTCGCTTTCTTAGAGTCGCAATGACTCGCTTTCTTACAAATGGATGAGGTAGGAACTTCACCGTAGCGTGAAAGAACCTATCCCGGTACGACCTATGTTCAATCTCATCCACCGAACCACTCTCTTGGTTCTAAACTCATCTATGTGGAATCGGGTATCGAACTTTTAGTGTGCACACCCTCTGACCAGGATTCCAAGCCTGCCAGGAAGTTCCCAACCTTGTAACGTGGAAATACACCCCGTTACATACACTTGGACCGCAATGTTCATTCTTTTCTTCCGAGATGACGTAGTCAAAACGAGATGACGTAGTCCAAACTTGGACGCCAATGTCCATTTCTTTCTTCCCGAGATGACGTAGTCCAAACGAGTCCTCCAAAACAAGGTTTTCCTCACCATAGATATATATAGATATATCACTCATGCATCTCATATATGCAAATTTACACTTATGCAAAAAGAAATGCACATACTTCAACTCATTCTCAAACAAGATAAGAATAAAGATGCTCTACATGGAAATGAGATTCTTGGAAAATAATACTTAGGCTCACGTTGGCCACTTATGCACTTTTAAAACGTGATATGCTCAAAAATGGCATTTACGGTAACCATATGCTTCTATTTTCTATTCGCTGTGAAACTCAACAATTCAATAAATCATGCTTGAAACTCATAACTTAACAAATCTTCTCAAATACACTTAGCAAGTAGTTAGCATGCTATTTGAACTCAAAAATATACTCACAGTAAACATACTCAACATTATGAACTTGGCAGTGAACTTCAAACATTTATTGTAAACACTTTAGCATGCATGTTATCAAAACAACAATTTAAGTTCATGCTTTTCGTATTTACAACCATTTAATTAATATAACAAAACATCGAATATATACTCTATGAATTGAAACAAGTCTGGTAATTCCATAAGTCCAAAAACAGTTAATGAAACAAAATACTCTTGCAACAATTTCTTTTACAAAAACAATCATAAATAGCTCAAAAGAGTGATTCCTTTTTGGTCCTAAGTTATAGGGGCGTTTCCAATTTTAGTCCACCTTAATTTTTTTTTGGCTACTTTATAGCCACTAATTTCTGAATGTGTTCCACTTTTAGTCCCACGTTAGTAATTTCATCAAAGAGGTTTTGTGAAATCTATGGGTATTTTGACATTCTTCATCCAGATTTTATGTTTTGACTAAAGAAATGAGAACATTAAACCTAAAGCCTAAGAAACATTTGCCGGCCCATGTTGGAACGAACGAAACGATGTAGTTTGGCTTTCCATTCTCATTGTTCGAAAAGCCATCTTCGAATATCGGAGGAGGAGGACTAAGCGCCTGTATTAAAAGAGAAGAGACAAACATAAAAAGATCAAAATACCTTTGATTATAACGCCTCTTGACGAAATATTAACGGTGGACTAAAAGTGTAACACATTCAATAACAGTGGTTGTAAAGTGCAAAAAAAATTAAAGTGGACTGAAATTGGAAACGCCCCTATAACAGTAGGACCAAAAATGGAATTCACTCTAACTCAAAACTTAACTAAAATCAACGAAATCAAAGTCAAAACGTGCGTCAAGACGGCCCCGAGGTATCGAGCAGCAAGGACCCGTGATACCTCCGACCGAACGACACGTAGCTGAAGGACGCAAACAACCGGCCTTGCCAGCCAACGGTCCAACGGTCCACTTGTTGGGCCGTTGGCTGGGCCGGTGAATCTACTAGTGCACACTGCCTGTGCACCAGATAATTTCTTCTCATCTGCAAAATATTTCCAGACAATTCTAGCAAAACATTAACAACACATCATAGAACAGTAATAGACAATTAACTACTTAATAGCTTCAAGAATCTAAGAAATCCTAACTCATTCTTACCTATAAAACAATGGCTTCACAGAGGAAACTTAAGATGGGAGTCCATGGGTTATACATTTATTGTTTCCTCTTCCTTCTCTTTGTGTGGTTCCCTTTCCTTTCTATCTCAGGCGTTACCCTCCTTCACCACTGCCTTTGTTTCTTTCTTCTACAGAGCTCATAAAATGGAGAGGCAATGAAGAAGATCATGAGAAACAAGATGAGAGGGTTTTATTTATATGGGTGCAAAACCCTAGGTAGTCACCAATGATTGGTTGATGACAAAATAATAATTTGGTTGAGTTCTACAAAATATCAGGCAAGCCTGTGGTCTATCTTGCAACATGGACCATAGTCTAAGAAATGAGATTTTAAATAGTTTGGGGTCAAAAATACATTTTTTCCAAAAATACTTTCTAGACAACCACTTAGTTTAGATTTCCTAGATTTCTCCCGGTTTCACTCGATTGACTTTCGGGTCAAAAACTTGGACGCAATGTACCCGAGAATTTAGGATTTTTGAATTAAAATAAGTTCCGGTGTTGAATTCACTTAAAATGTTACCAAATAATTTATTCAAACACCAGTTTATCTCAAAAAAATTTATAGAGTGAAAAATGACCTATTTAAAATTTCTTAAAACCGAATTTTATAAAATAAAATTTTGGGTTGTGCACACGGCCGTCCGCCATGGCTGCCATCTTCTTCTTGCTTGGGCAAACTATTTAAAAAACAAAATACGTCGGTCATGGTTGCCATCATTTCTTTACTCTCCTTCTTTGTCTCCAGCGAAGACGAATGAAGGAACTATTTTAATTTTTTTTTTTTAAAAAAAAAAACAACAGAAGATGGCAGCCATGGCCGAGACGGGCATGGCCGAGAACGGCTATGGCTACCTTATTTTTTAAAAAAAATTATATTAATTATTTATTTTACTTAATTAAAAATGTCATATTAAGAATTTACTGCTATTAAAGGTAATTAACCTGTTGTTGGGCCTAAGTGCATGAAAAAAACAAGTTGATAGACTTAATTGTAATTTTAAAAAAGTTTAGGGACTTAATTGGACTTATAGTATAAAGTTCAGGGGTGTATTTGACCATTTTCCCTTTGGTTTTAAATACTTGTGTTGCAATTATGAATTATATTGTTGATGCTACTAGTTAGTGGCCATGATTACTTGTGGCAAGAGAGAGTATGAGTAATTCTTGTGCTTGTGATTTGTTTCAATGGTTTTGCTTTAGAACGAGGCAAAGGTTTAAGTGTGTGGGAATTTGATAATTGTATTTATGTCCCTAATTCTACCCCATATATAGACCTATTTTGAGTGAAATATACTTTAATTGGTTTTATGCAAAATCTGCCCTTAATGCATTTGTTTATATCCTTAGGTGCATAAATTGTTGATTTAAAGACAATCGTATGTTTTTCGGGGCATTTTGAGTGAATCTTGAGTCAATGAGAGTCATGGTGAAGCTAAGGAGGTGACTAAAATGCTTCAAAGAGAGTCAAATAGTGGTACTTTAATTTCAATGGATTTGATCACAAGAACAAAACAACTAAAAAAGTGGAGCAAAAGACCAAAACAGAGTTGTAATTCTCGCTAAATTTGGCAACAACTTAGTATTTTGATCATATCCTCATGAAACTGAATATGTTATACAATCAAACAGAATAATTACAGGGAACGGGTGTCACTTCTTTTCATTAAAAAAAACGAAAAACCGTTTTGAATCATGATCTACAATAAAATATTGTCATATATTAACTACAAGTACATATTTTAATTATTCGTGTTGAATCAAGATCAACAATACAAAGTTAAACCATGATTATGATATAATTTGGTTCTAAAATCCTTAGCCTCATATAAGTATATAACCCATCATAGATAGTAGTAACTTGATTGCGTGAGGTGTGTGGCCCATCATCAAGGAATAGTTATGTTGTGCATCTGTATGGGGCCAGGCCATGCATGGTGCATAGCATACTGCCAAAAACGACGTCGTTTTATTAAAACGGCGTGTTCTGCGCCCTTTAAAAAAAAATTCAGGTTCGATTCATAGCAACAACCCGATTATGTTGTTCATTCCAATTATGAAGATTTTAGTTCCATAGATTGATGGAATTATGTTCATCGATTATGGAACTATAGTTGCATCGATTCTGGAATCCCCCATAGTTGCATCAAATTCGAAATTTTAGTTCATAGATTCTGGAATTTTAGTTCATTCATTCTGAATTTTTAGTTCATAGATTAGATTATGGAATTATAGTTCATCAATTATGGAATTATAGTTCATGCGATTATGGAATTATAGTTTCGAACATGATTTTTTTTTAAGGGGAGACGTGCGTTTTATTAAAACGACGTCGTTTTTCATCACTTTATATTATTGCATAAGATTTTTTTTTTAATAAGCCCAAAATTTTCAAATTAGTTGGACTAATATCTTTTACTCAATGAACTTGTCCCAGACTGAGAAGATAAATCGAGCTAATTTAGTTTTATAACTTAACATCAAATTGTACACTTTTAAATATAAAAAAACTCATCTTAAACATAAACTCCCAAGATTCGTAGTAGAATTGATCCTCCACTCTACTCCAAAAAATAAATTTTAAATAAAATTTCTCATCCACTAGATCAATAATTTGAAAACACATTAGAATATTATGATATGGAAGGCATAGAATTGGGTTGTGCCATTTAGGGTGTTAACGAACCGAACATAAACGAATGGAGGTTGTTCGTGTTCGTTTTGTTTAAGAATTTTGTAATGTCCGTGTTCGTGTCCGTTTGTTAAGGTTTTTGAAAATCATGTTCATGTTCGTTTGTTAAGCGTTCATTAGTGTTCGTTAACGTTCGCGAACACGTTCACCGAACTGTTCGTTTACGTTAACGAACATGTTCGTGAACGTGTTTATTAACGTTCACGAACGTGTTCGCTAACGTTAACAAACACGTTCACAAACATGTTCGTTAACAAACACGTTCACGAACATGTTGGTTTCCGTTCATGAACATGTTCGTGAACCTTTAATAACCAAACACCTGCACATGTTCATGATCACAATTCATTCGTGAACAACAAATAATCGACGTTAAAGAAATAAACAACGTTCATGATCACAATATAATCTATGTATATATGTGTTTGTGAACATGTTCGTGAACATTATTAATCGAAAACTAAACGAGTTTGTTCACGAACATTATTAAATGAACACAAACGAGCTTGTTCATAAACATTATTAAACAAACACAAACGAGCTTGTTCACGATCTCTTAGCAAACGAGCATATAACTGTTCAAGCTCTGTTCGTTTATTAACCGAACTCTAAATTTTATTGGTTAATGATTCGTTTACCTTAAAAAATGAACATAAATAAACGTTTACCGAATACGAACCTGAATAATTTGCCGAAAGCTCTATTCGCTAACACATCTAGCGCCATTATACGTCTAAGTATACTAATGGTGTGAATGTTCATTTTAGACACGCAACGAGTAGAAGGCATTTTATGCTTGCCAATTTCCAGGAAGTTTCCACTATCAACATCGTAGTATACCAATATTAGTTAATTAGTTATTATGTTGACAAATATGGCACACAAATCATCATAAATATGGCTATTAATATCCAACAAAAAGCGCGTTAGGAATCAATGGAGATGTAAATTCCCATCATCATATTTAGTTATTTACACACCCCTTTTCTTTTGTGGTTTGAATTAAAATCATCAACACAAGTTATGTTAAGCTGTGATTATTCAAATTTTGAATTATAAAAATTAATATAGTCCAAAAATAAACATAAAAATATCATTGGAGTGAGGGATGAACAATTATACCTGTTAATTTATAGTTACGGAGTATATTTTATGTAATTAGTGCTTTAATTTTCAAATTAATTTTATAAATAAAACAAAAATTATTGTAGAATCCATAATCAAAAGGCATGCACATAATTTCAGTATCTGATCTGTTAAATTTACAACGTATAAATCTTCACCGCCCAAAATTCTAAGTCAATTATGTCCACCATGTGTAAAAGGAAGTTAATCTAAATCTAAATCTAAATAATATAAATAAAAGTACGTACAAGAATGAAGACGCTAGTCAATTTACATAATAAATAAAAGAATTTGTAAAGAATGATGAAATCAGAAGCCAAGTTGAATCATCGTCGTCCATCTTGAGAAAACTGAGAATAATCGCCTAGGTTGTCTGTCTGTCTGTCTATCAACAAAATTTCCCAATGGAATTAGCATCACACTCACGTCATCAATGGAACCTCGGGAAACAGAAAGATCAATGAGTTTCTTGCAGCCCGACAAGAGTTGGGGCTTATCGACGCCGTTATTACAGAAAGTTCGAGCAACATCCACTGCTTCCTGTGTACTCACCTGTAAACAAACGTAAACAACAAATCAGCTAAGAACATAACTAACTGATGTCTGATGAGATGAAATCAAAGGTTGAAATACTAAAATTAAATTACCTTATCCCATAAGCCATCAGATGCAAGGATCAAGAAGTCCAGTTGAGAATCAAGGGCGAGAATCCTTGTTTCTGGTTCTGCGCTTATCCATTGTTTGAGAGACCGGTCTCCGATCCCTCTGGACACTGCCAGAGATCCTTGGATTCTCCAAACTCCTCCCCGACCACAGTCTACATAACCACCCTGCACCAAAATTAAACCAATTTGAACCTTATTCCTTAAAATAAATGTAAAATTTGGATCGGAAACAAAATTGATTGCTTACCAATGCCTCAATTCGATCCTTTTCATCGGGCCTGGAAGGGCGATGATCGGAAGTGAGTGGCTCGGCAACTCCGCCTCGGCTCAACACAGCTCGACAATCTCCGGCGTTCGATACAACTAGGTTGCCGTTCCTGATCAACGCTGTAACGCAGCAAGATCCACCTCGTACATCTTGTTCCAGGAAATCACTGTCTGTTTTCAGGTAACCATGTTTCACCGCCTCCTTAATTTCCTCATCATTCTCGCTCTTTTCTATCTCATCCACTATCTTCTTACTCAAGTTTTGTGCTGCATACTCCGCAGCTTTCGCTCCTCCGTGCCCATCAAACACTCCAAAAATAGCCTGAAATCACACCACCTCGATCAGATTAAACAAAAATAGATCGACATAAGCATATATATAGATATATAGATATATAGATATATACCTGTTTAGAATCTCCATGAAGGTTGAGCATAGCGGAGTAGCGATCTTCCATAGCCCCTCCTCTCCTGCCACGCTTACAACACACCGAGTAGCTATCTCCCTCAAACTCCACCAGATCTTCCATAACAGACGATGGCGTAGCCGGAATTATATTCCCGAAGCTCATCGGAACAATTGGAATATTCAACCTCGCCGGCCGCTTGCGCTTCGAATCCGTGGGCGAAGTGGAGGAGGAAGGCGAACAATCGGAAGAAGTTTGGATTAATCCACTGGGCGGCGGCTTCGAGAGGCGGTGAACGCGTAACGGCGATAACGGAGAAGAAGAAGACGAGAACGAGGATGCGGCGGCTGAGGAAGGGGAGAGAGTTCGGGTTAGGGCCTCCGCCGCCGCGGCTTTGCAGAGGAAAGACGAGGAGACGGAAAGTCTCGACGGAGAAGAAGAAAAGACGGGTGAACTGATCGCAACGGTACAAGACATCTCTCTGCCTCTGCTGTTTGTTGTTCTCTAACGTTCGAATTTCAGTACCAAGTAATATAGGTTAGTTTTTTGGAAGATTTATTGGGGAAGGAGAAAAAAGGAGAGCTATTTATAGGAAGAAAAGAATGGGTAATTTTTCCAGGTGGAGTCAAAGTGGGCCATACGCCACGTTCCGCCGCGCCCGTGTTTTGTCGGCTACATCTTTCCCTGTATTTTACATGAAATTTGGTCACTACGTTGTCTATACTACCCCCATGGGCCATGACCCCATGTTTGGGTTACATATTGTACTAGTAATTCACCCCCGCCATGCACGGAATAAAATTATGTTATTATAAATATAAATAAAAATAGAAAAACTAAAATATTTAAATTGTTTAATATAATAATATTTTTGAGCTTCTATTGGTCAAGTATTTATTATTTTTATAGAATACAAAATTACAATTAAAATTATAATTTTGTATGATTAATATAATCTTTAATTATATGCATATTCAAATAAACTTATAGAGAGAATTTACATAATTACATTGATTTATTCTTAATTGTATTTCAATTATATATTAGTAATTGTTGCACAATACAAATAATTAACTAAGATAACTCTACCATTGGAAAGGCCCGGATTTTTTCAAAATTTGTGTCATGAGTAAATTTGAAACTCCTTAGTTGAACATATCGTTTTTATGATGATATATAAGTATAGGAATAAGGGTCAAATGAGGCCACTCAACTGCACACCAAAGTCGCAATGTAGGTCATCGGAACTAAAAAAAAATGCAATTGAGGGTTCCTGAGCAAACATTAATCATTAATGCCAATTAGACTTGCAAATGGGACCTGTTTACTTGAGAACGATTGCTGACGTGGCGGTTGTGGATTTAAAAAATAATTTTTAAGTAGTAATTTTAAATAAAAATAGATTAATTTATTTTTTTTAAACAAAAAAAAAAGGGGGTAGGGTACGAACCGTGGTCTCGCCATGGCCAGGAGACCAGGTCTCCTCCGGATGGCCGGAAGGGGGACCATTCTAGCCAAGGGAGACGATTTCTCCGGCGCATGGAGGACGAAGTCGTCTCCCTAGCTAGAAAGCTTTCTCGGCCGACCTTCGGCTCCATGCGGCAGAGACGAAGGGCTCATCTCCGTGCCCATGGGAGACGAAGTCTGATACGTCTGTCCATGCCGGAGACGAACTGGTTTTTTTTTTTTTTTAAATTAATTTTATTTAAAAGATATTTTTAAAGTCAAGAATCTCCCCGAGCAGGGTAAACAGGTCATTTTAGAGCCTAATTGCATGAATTTCGTGTGTGTTCAGGGATCTAATTGCATTTTTTTGTTGAGTTCGATGGCCTAATTTGCACTGTTGGTGGGCATTTGAGGTGCCTATTTGACCCTGGTATTCCAATCAAGGTAGTACAGCGGGTATTTATCTTTTTCAAAAGTAGAGTTTATATGATTCTATAAGGTATATAGCGTTATTTTATTTTTGCAATGGTTGCTGTTACCTATATATATAGTATATATATCACTAGTATTATAATATATGTATATAGTATATATATACATAAAATGTGTTGTCTGCATTAATTATAACATCGTAATTACTTCACCAAACACATATAGCTTTTTAATAAGGTTAAGATTATCATTTTCAGAAAGAGTTAATTCCATCCATGGCCCTGCCGACTATATTAATTGTTTTTAAAATTTAGTCCTCAGCTTTATTTTAGATACTTTAGATCTCTTGATTTTCAATTTCTTTTTAATTGAGGTCCTTTCGTCAGAATACTGTTAATTGAACTTTAAATGAAGGGGTAAACTCGTCCTCTCACCTGCCTATGTATTATTCTTCGTATTTCTCCCTTGTATACGCGATATATATGAACATAATCTCAGTCAAAGCCCTAGAATGTTCCTCGTCGTTCCCCATTTGCTAACTACTCGTGTGTGCGTTCCTCTATTATTGAGATGTTTATAATGTATAATAGTGAAATACGAAGGGAGAAATATGAAGAATAATGCATAGGCAGGTGAAAGGAAGAGTTTACCCCTTCATTTAAAATCCAATTAACTATATTCTGACGAAAGGATCTCAATTGGAAACAAATTGAAAGTCAAGGGACCTATAATGTCCAAATTAAAAGTCGAGAACTAATTTTGGAAAATCAATATAGTCGGAGGACCATTGCTGGAATTAACTCTTTTTTGAAATATATATTAAATAGGCCATCGAATTACACACAAAAAGAAAATTAAGCCACTGAACTCAAAAAAATATAATTGGATCCCTGAACAACATAAAAATGTGAAGGAGTACACGGGAAATCTCCCAAAGTCCCAGGTAAATTATTGTGTGGGTCTAAAATAATGTTGTTTTGATATTTTAAATATTTTTTATTCGGTACGTGTGTTAAAATAGTGAATATTTTAAAATAAAATAGTGTATTTTATGAGTTAGAATAATAAAAATTTTGGGGTAAGATAATGTACTTTATGCGTTTAATATATTTTATGAGTTAGAATAATGTATAATTTACTTTATGTTTTAGAATAATGAAATTTCTGAGTAAGATAAGGTATTTTATGAATTAGAATAATGTATTTTATATGTTAGAATAATCATTTTATGAATTAAAATAATATATATATGTGTGTTTTTTGGCCAATCAAGTGCCTAGTGCTAGGCATCAATTTTTACTAACAGTGTATTATGTCTATATATATATATATATATATATATAATATATAGTAATATATATATATATATATATATAATTATATATATATATTATATAATATATTATTTGAAATAATAGAATTTATAATTATTATGAAAAATGAATAAGGGTCAAATTGGCCACTGAACGTAACGCGATAGTGCAATCAGGCACTGAACCTAAAAACGTTCAAATTACCACTACTCTAACCACTACAAGAGATAAATCACAATTCGCGACGGAAAAATTCCGTCGCGGAAAACGCGAAATTCCGTCACAATCGTGTTTTGCGACGGAATTTAACATTTTTGCTGACAGAATCCATTCCGTAGTGTTAAGGCTTGTCGTATTTCATTTCGTGACGGAAATAATCCGTCGCGAGTGATGGCGACAGAAAATAGTGACGGAATTTTCCGTCGCGAAGTATGCAACGGAAGACATTCCGTCGCGAGTCGTTGCAATTTTAGCAACAGAAATGTTTCTTTTTGTCGCTATTGTGTGAAAAAAATATTCCTTCGCAAAATCGTATTTCTGTCGTGAAATATAACGACGGAAATAATTATTGTCGCGATTCCGTTGCAAACCTTTCCGTTGCAAATTTTTTATTCCGTCATAAAATTCCATCGTAAAAAAACGACGAAACAAATTGTCATCGCGATTCTGTCGCTAACTTTTCCGTTGCAAATTTCGTCTTCTGTCGCACAAATTCGTTGTAAAAAAACGACAGAACAAATTTCCGTCATAATTCCATCGCTAGATATTCATCACAAAATTTATTATTCGTCACAAATTTCGTCATAGTAAAATGAATGAATATTTTTCCGTCACCAATTTCGTCGTGATAATTACAATGAATATTTCAACCCTAAAATTATATTTTGTTACAATTCTACTAAATTATTTTTCTTTTGATATTTTCGTAATATTATTATTATTATTATTATTATTTATTATTATTATTATTATTATTATTATTATTATTATTATTATTTTATAAAATTCTAATATTTGTATTTAAAGGTTAATATGCAAACTAAAATACAATATAATTTGTAATATAAAAGTGATACTACTTGTTCAAAAAAAATTAAATGTTGTACTTAATACCAAAGTCATGTCTAAACAATAATATAGTAATTCATAAAAGAAATCATATAAAGTTGAATTCGGTTGTGATGAGGGTGATGATGAAGTACCAATTCTCTCACTCGCAAGAGCATTTAATCTTTCCTGCATAAGAACCATAGAAGCCTTCAAATTGTCAATCTAATCTTGCGTCTTTGCAAAATTAGCATTGTATGGCTGAAATATTGATGTTATATTGTCTAATGTGTTACCATTAACTGGACTACGAAGGACCATATGAACCAAGTCCATAAACTCTTCTTTTCTTATCATGCCCGCCAACCGCATCATAGTACAATTGACTATGATCTACATCCTCTCCATTTTATGTTAATACCTCCCGTTGCAATGCAACTTATTCCTACAAAAGTAAAAAAAAATATATTATTATAATTTTTATCTAAATTCATATATATTCAAGGAAAATCAAGATAAATAAACTCATATGAATTTGTTTGTCTTTCTCAACTATGAACGTTTGTCCATGTTTTTGATATGTGTATGCTTAAACAATTCAAAATACAATGGTGGATGACCCAATTTCTCTTATTTAGCAAAAGAAAAACTTCATGAGACAAAAATTGATCAATTTCAATCCATATAGCCCAAATTCCTTTTAGTGAAGAGATGATATTCTGTCTAATCATCTTACTGAAACAAAAAATCGACTAAACATTTCATCATAGAATTATGCTTCCCACATAATAATATACTATACCACAATCATATATTATAGCATACATCTATACAATACGATTGAATAACTAATTTAATGGAACCAAACAATCCAAACTAATTCCAGAACTGCACAACACTTGTAATTGAAATAGCAAACTAAATCCAATGAAGTGAAAAGGAATGCAATACTTTGAGTTCAAATGATGGGCAACAACTAAGCCAATCCAATTCATACGGTGATTTGGCTTCAATGTTAGCAGCTGTAGTCTGTTTCCACGAAGCCTGTCAAGTCACGCATTTGTGCCTGTAAACATTAATAGGATAAATAAAATTAAAATAAAAGGAAATAATAATAATTCATTAGATTCACACGATGAAAACAGAGGATAATGCTTATAAATGAAAGACCATAACTGACAGATATATTAATGAAATGTATAACGGAGAATACTGAAACATAGAAATTTCAATATTATTTCTTAAAACAATCTGAGTGAATAGATAGACTTGAAAAGAGAGAACAAGATAGATTATAAAAAGATGTCTACAAGGATATTGATCATGAATCGTTATTTAAATTTAATAAACTGCAACAGAAAAATTCTGGCAAAAAAAATATGGAAAGAAAAAGTAAATGAAAAGCCAGAGTGTGGAAATTCCAGCCTCAGAAGGTGGATTTTCCAGCCTTCTTCTAGAAGATAAAAATGGAAGAGGACAGAAATTGATAAAAGCCACAGAACACTTTACGAGAGTACCGTCGTCGAGGAGCTGCAGACGGTGGACCAGGCGATGGCGGAGCAGGGCAGTAGCGACAAGGCGTAGACAGCGGAGAAGGGCAACGGGCCGCGGTCATCTTCGGCGGAGCATGAGCGGAAGACGAATTTTGTAATTTATGGATTTTCAAATTTTTCTTCATCTCCTTCGTCAGTTTATCTACGGTTATTAGATTTTTTATTTTTATTTTTTTTTTTGTTGGTGACTACGCCACTACGGTCACTAGTTTTTTAATTTTATTAATGAGTAATGTTACTTCCAAAATTTTTCCCTCCAATCTTTCCCTCCTTACATTGTATTTTCAATTTTAACAATTAAATTTCTTTTTAAGTAATGGACTAATGGTGGGTCATTATTAATGGACACCAATAATTCGAAGGGGGCGTTTGGTTCAAGGAATCTTGAATTACCCCAGTAATAAGATTACTTAGAAGAAGATAATGTGAGATTTTGAGAATATAAGATTATCTTGTGTTTGGTTTGGATTGTGGAATATAATATTAACTTGTTTGGATAAGGGTTATTTGGATCAATTTACTATAATGTCATCAATAATACACACACAAATATATATATATATATATATATATATATATATATATATATATATATATATATATAATATATATATATATATATATACACATACATATTTATTTATTTATATGTATGAATATATATATATATCAATGCTTAAATATTAAAAACTAAATATATAAATATACGAACATGTATATTTCATTATATAAACATATATTTATTCATTATTATTATTATTATTATTATTTATTATTATTATTATTATTATTATATAAGATAAGATTAATTAATAATCGAAAGTTAGAATAATTCAAGATAATCTATGATTACCTATGAAAATGGGGGTAATCACATTACCGCCACATCAGATTCGAGTTAATATAATATTACCATGTAATCTTATAACTTGAACCAAATAAGATAATATAACATTACCAGACTTAGATTACCTAGGTAATCTAAGATTACTGAACCAAACGCCCTCTAAGGAAAATGATATATGTACTCCTATGGAGTATAACACCTGCCACGTGTAGAAATTTTATTAGGTAAATAAAAGTGAATGAATAAAAATAGTACTTCGTTATTTAAATCAATTAAATGATGACACCTCAGCAGGGAGTAAAAAATGGAGTAGAAAGTGAGAGTACATATAGTATTACTCTAATTTTAAAGGGACATTTTTACCTATAAAATAAGTATTTCATTTATTTTTTATCCAACAAATTATTGATTATATGTAGGGATGACCACGGTACAATTCGAACAAAATTAGACACTGTAGCAACCAAATCGAAAAGTTCTATTTACGATTCAGAGCCGGAACTCAATATTCGTGTTTCAGTTTATTAAAATTTCGAACAAGAAAAAAAAATAAATTAATTGTTGAAAGTAGATTTTTTAAATAACAAATTTATATAAAAAATTTCAAACCTTCAATAGAAACCGGAACTATGAATCGGTGATTCAAATTGGAACCGAATCCGGATCATATCAACTAAAATATATGGGAACCAAAATAATAAGAATATATGTGAAAAAGAGCGAATACCATTTGTAAATATTATAATTATAATTTTAAGTCAATGCTTGTGACATTAATGTTATAATTATAATGAAATAATATTAACGAATTATTTATGTTTAAGTCTTAATTTTGTTAGTAGAATTATCTTAAAATTATAATTATAATATTTGCAAATGGTTATGCTATTTTGCACATTTATTCTGATTTCCATATATAAAGTAATAATTGTTGTAAAAGAAAAGAATTAATGAAATACTTATTTTTAAGGGTAAAAATATCCTTTTAACATAGAACGAAAAATTTGTCACTTTTAAAATAATTTAGGGGCTAATATGAAGACATGAATAATTCAAAGAAAACAAATATTATAAGCATATAATTCAAGGGAGGATGTTATTTTTCCTTTATATTGGTGGGTGAAATTAGAAAATATTGTCGGCAACGGATTGAACAATTGTCGCAAGTTTCGTCGCCAACCTCGAACTTCAAATCTCTCATCGTGCCAAACATCGCAACAAAATTAATTTATGTTGCCAATTTCATTGTCATATCGCGATAGACATGTAGGGCATCACATTTTCTATCGCCAATGTGATACATATTAGCAACGGAATCGATTCCGTCGTCTCATTATGTAGTGAAAAATAAGCGCTACTTAAAAAATTAATTGAGTTAATACTCAAAATTGTCCTCAACTATAGTGGTTTTTCTCAATTTCGTCCTAAATGACTTTGGTGACTTAATTTTGTCCCAGACTTCTGTGTTTTTACTCAATTTTGTCCCAAACTTTTGTGTTTTTTGCTCAATTTAGTCTCCCATTTGTTATTACGTCCAATTGTTGTTAAATAAATAGACAATTTAGTAATTTTAATATTGGCATCTCTTTACTCATAGACATGTGAAGTGCGAAATCTATTTTTTTTACGAATTAACTCCCAAAATCACTCTTAAACCTGCGAATATAAAATTTGATTCGTAGGTCTGGGAGTAATTCTAGGTGTAATTCGTGCAAGAAAGAAAGATTTCTCACTTCGCATGTTGAAAGTAAAGAGATGTCAATATTGATATTATTGAATTCTCTCTTTATTTTAACACCAATTTTGACGGAATAACAAACAGAGGACTAAATTGAGCGAAACACAAAAGTCTGGGACAATATTAGGTCACCAAAGTCATTTTAGGACGAAATTGAAAAAAACCACTATATCGAGGACAATTTTGGGTATTAACTCAAAATTAATTATTCTAGTGACAGAAAGACAATCATCGCAAGTTCCGTCACCAACCTCAAACTCAAATCTATCTTTGCTCGAAAATCGCAATAGAATTAATTTTTGTTGCCAAATTCCATCGCATAGAGCGACAGACCATGCAAGCGTCGCATTTTCTGTCGCAACTTGTCAACATATTGACGACGAATTGATTCCGTCATCGCATTCTGTGGCAAAAATAAACTTTACTTCAAAAATTTAAATTATTTCGCGACGAAAAAATACCCGTCGAAATTTTCTGTCGTCAACCTCCGTCGTCAATTCCTTTGTAAAGATTACCTATGAATATTTTTTCACTTTGAGCCCAAATATTGCAACAAAATTTATTCTCGTCGCCGATTCTGTTGCAAAACCACGACGACACCATCAAACCGTTGCCTTTTCTGTCGTCATTGTGGGTGACAGAATTTAATTCGTCGCAAAATCGTCACCAAAATGTGGGGTCCAAAATTTTCCAGACATTTTGTCACTTGCGCTAAAAATCACTACGGAATTGAATTCCGTCACCATTTCTGACGCAAAATCAGACGAACAACACATTCCGTCGCAAAAACCGTCACGAATTGACAACGGATTACGTTCCGTCGCAATATTTCTGTCGCTATTTGTGATTTTTCTTGTAGTGAAAAACGCAAATTAATCCAATTTCACCTATTAAGCCGGTTCTAGCCCTTTCTTTCCGGTTGCCTTGTGACGTGGACTCTTACGTGGCATTTTATTTCATTTCCTTTGCTTTTTCTCCTTTCCTTTACTTTTTCTTTCTTCCTAGTCATCTTCTTTCTTCCATGTGCAGCAACTAGAGGGTTCAGAGCATGCATGTTGAGAGACTGGAGGCCCCTGTCAAGTTGCCTGCAGATTGCTTCAAGGCTTGAAAATCATTTAGGTAGCATTTTTGGGTTAGGGTCTAAGACCCAAAGATGAGCAAGCGATAAACACCCAGTTTAAAGACTCATTCGGTAAATTCTCAGACCATTGCTTCTGAAACTCAAAGGAAAATGTACATATAGCAAAAGAAATTTAGGCAAAAAACAGTTTGAATTGGTGTTTCACTGCTTTAATTTCCAGAAGTGAGGAGAAGATTAACAAATGAAGAAACTTTCCACAAAAAAATACAACCATGAACAATCACACTCAGATCCCTAGACCAGAAATCAAGAACACCCTGCAACAGAAATTCAAGACCCACATCCCAAAACACCTCAAACCCACAAAACATCAGCTTCTAATTCAAGCAAGTCCCACGCCACAAACCAAGGAAAATGGGGGTCTACCGCAAGTCGCTTCTCCTCTACCGCTAATTGCTTTGCCGTCGCCTCCAGTCGCTTCTCTCCCACCGCCAACTCCATCAGCGCCGCCTCCGTCGCTTCTCCTCCTCCACCAACTGCTTCACCCCCTCCCCCACCTGTCCCTGTTCATCCCCACCCCCACCTCCCGTCTATTCACCACCGCCCCCCTCACCATCTCCACCGCCACTTCCTGCCTCCTCCAGTATACTCTCCACCACGCCTCCGGTCTATTCTCCACCTCCCCCCACACTGTTTCGTCCTCGTAACACCGGCAGAACAAGCGGAGTACGGCCACCAACGAGCAGGGTACCTCCAGTTGCTGCAAATGGAAGAAAGAAAAAGTAAAGGAAATGAAATAAAATGCCACTAAGAGTCCATGTCAGCAAAGGGCAACCGGAAAAGAAGGGGCTGGAACCGGCTAATAGGTGAAATTGGATGAATTTTGTTGTTGAGTGGGTAATTGAACGTTTTAAGTTCAGTGGTCTGATTGCACATATTCGTGTTACCGTTCATTGGCCAATTTGACCCTTATTCCTTAATTTTATTATTTAATTTTATACATTACTCATTAATATTTTTATTTGATAAGCATTCACAAATAAACTAATAATACATACTTGAGTTGATATTAATAAATCTCAAGCACACTGTCATTTATATGTGGATGTATATTAAATGTCTAGGATTGTTGGTTCAACATTTTGAAAGAATGATATTAAATGCTTATGAATGGAATGATAAATATCCACATTTTTCTTTTATTTTCACAATTTCGACTCCTAGATCAATTAACCAATTAAGATTAAGTTTGTTGGTTTTTATGTAAACTAGTTTTTATATTTAACTGTTATATATGTTCTTATATTATCTTATCTTTATTTTTAAAAAAATACACGCAATGCACATGATACAAAAATATCTATATGAATAAATATGTGAATGAAATACTATATAATTAAAAATAATCTAGATACATTTTTTATTTTTGATCTATAATTATTAGAAAAAAAAAAAATTTGGAGAAAAAAAGATGTTTTATAAAGAGGAGAAAAGGAAATATAATAGAATTAGTCATATATATATACTTATATATATATATATATTATTTTATATATATAATATTATATATAGTATTATACACACTTTTAAAGTTGACATGGCTTTGTTCATGCCTCACTGAATCCAACACAATATATAATTATAGGGTTATAAGATAATTCATTGGTCCAATAATCAAAAAACAAAATATCTCTATTTGACTTTGCTCAAACGAGAAGTATTCAATAGTTATGCCATAGAACTGTTCACCATCCATGGTTGAATACGGGTTCTCAACGGTAACGGTGCACCTTTATCTTTTTTCTTTTTTTTTTTAATTAACCGCGCGACTTTTCATTTTCATTTTCATATTTCGCGGTTTTACTTTTTATTCGCGCAAGTTTCTTCAATATTCATAAATTATGAACGTGTAGGCATGAATTTATGAATGTGCAATTATAAAATTATGAATTTTCTTTTATGAGATTATGAAATTTTATGTTATGGATTATGAATTTACAGAAAATTTATAATTACATAACTGTAAATTCATAATCTCATAATAGAAAATTCTAATTTAATAAATGTTTTTCTTTTATGCGATTTATACAACATCGTTTAGACCCGTGTTCACCATTCATGGTGTACATGTTTCCAGGGTATAATTTGCTATAAGTATTTCCAGAGGATCATATCAATATTGGGAAAGATTCACGGGCCAGCCCAACTTGTTTTGTATGAGTTAGACTATGCCCCATTGCATGCACTTGCTAATAAGTAATCTAACAACAGTTATGTGGTCTATTTGATCAACCGCGTTAATTAACTAAAAAGTGTTGTGGTTTATTTTCTTGTCACTCTTTACCGATTAAGATTACAAAGTGGAGTTTATCCAGTATACATTCTATTGGCGTGCAAATAATGTTATTTGTAGTTCATTTAAAATTTTGCAATAATATCAGTCCAAAAAAAATTATCATTGAGGCACCAATAATATTGGGCTTGAATCTGGGATGTTCTGGTGTTGGGCTTGGGCTTTCTTATTTTAGCATAATACCAATATTGAAGACCAATTATAACTTGTCAAGATGGAGATTTTTGTTTGGTTGTTTGAAATAATTAGCTGGTGTGGAAATTCTTCAAATTAATTTTTTGAAATATTTAGCTGGCTATGTATTAATGTTGATTATAAATTTATAATAATGCTTTGAAATTATTATTATTTTTTCTAAAATATATGTAAAATCGATCTTCCTCATCACACGTACGAATTTTTAATTATTTCCCGTTTTGAGATATCTGATTCAGCATATTCTCGGGGACTACAAATATCGTGTGGATAAACGCAGTACTGCCAGATCAGGAAACGGTGATTTGCAAATAAATTTTTATATAGTTTCTTCAATTTCTTACGTACTCTTTCCCTACAAGCTACCAAGACTTTCGAGATCCTTATATTTAACTCAATATTTTTTTGTAATTTCCCGTACAGAATTAGATGATAAACAAGTGAATTTGCACGGGATATTATTTGCCTAACATTGCTAATGGCCATGTTCATAATTGTCAATCATCCTCTGGCATCGAACCATCATTAAGAATTAATCAACTACTGTTAGTCTTTACATTAATAATTTAAGCTTTGGTATAATTTTCCAAATGGTCCCCCTGTTGTGATTTGACTGCAAAATGGCGTAATGCACTTGCTCAAAGATATAATATGCTTTCTAGCTCCTATCTTACAGGAAGGATGATTCCACGGTCAACTTGGGGGAGGAGAGTGTTAGGGTTTTTCAAAGCATGGCTAAACTACAGTGTGAACACTAACAACAAAAAATCTGATTTTCTTAGGTTAGACCAATGTAATTAAGTCTGTGTTTATTTTGCTGCAAATTGGGAGCTCGAGCTCAATGTGAACATTATTCTAAGTGTTTTGGTAAGTGTTGTTCTCCAACTACCATATAAATAGCCAATTTAATTCATTATTGTTAGGCTCAAACTAACGCTTACTACCGCCAAAAGATATAAATCGTAGTCAAATCGCAACTTTATTTTTTTTTTATATCACCAAATTTCCGAGAGGCAGAATGATGTGCCCAACAATCACCCTAGCTAGCCACATGGTGTTCGACTTAGCTCTTCACCTCTGCCCAACAATTATCTATACTTACACTACACACACTCATTGTACTCAACTTTGTAATGTTCTATGTAGTTTTAGTTTAGTCCCCAAGTCAACGTCTTTGAAAACAGTAGTGCAAAGACATAACTCAGCTGGTTGACTAATCCAAAGAAAAACTAATAACTCTTCTTTGATTGGAACTACAAATTAAAGTCCAGGGTTTTCTTTCAATATGATCAAATACAAATTATATGGAATTTATCGTGTTATGGACATTGATATTAATATACACGTATGTCACTAAAACACATCTAACAATTTACATCCTCTTGCTATCAATTTAGACTTCAGAACAAGAAGTCAAGAACAAACGAACTCTTAGTGGTTTGGTACAATAATAATCCATTTTGAAAATAACAATTTTAATTTGAATAGGCAATTGGGGTGCCAGTCTCAATCAAACCGCATAACTATGGCATCATTGCCGCTCCAAGCGCATGCAAATTGCACAATATAATGTAGCTAACCTTCAAAAGGGCAGGAAGGATTAAGTGTAGATTTCATTGTCGTACGACTGTGGAACACCCGACAACCTAAGCTCATTTTGAACGACGCTTTTTCTGTGTCGTTGGACTTCTCAAAATAATACGGTGGTTGGCCCTTGGATTTCCTTACCATATTTTGTGGGTTACAACTTAACAATTGTACATTTCCTAAGAGACCACCGACGATTCTTTATCTTGATTTTATGTACGTGCTTCAAACAACCACGAAACTGGCTAGGTTTAGCGTTCAACCATATATACTGACCAAATTAGTTACGGTTGCCCGCACATAGAGTTAAAGTTGATTATTTAGAGTAATTAATTAATTGTGAGTAAAATTAAAAATTGTCAGAAGAAAATTCTTGGACGAAGATTTGAAGGATCAATTCATCAATTTATCATCAGAATTTTTTGGCCTAAAAATTTAAAAACATAACTGAAGACCTTTTGTGAATTGCAATAGTAGTCTTGGACTATTGATGATATGCATTGAAAATATTCGTTAACAATTAATATTATAATTGTAAAGATTAAAGAAATAGGAAAATTTAATTATTATAAGGCAAGCGGACAGCTAGTTGTAGCAGGTGTCTTCTAATTGTATTTAAGAATTAAGAGCAGAACATATGATCCTACGTTCGTACCCTAGATTTCTTACACTCCACTCCCTTAATATATGTCCATCCTTGTCCTTTTCAGGATCCACAAAAAAGAAAATTCAAACTAAAATACAAAATCTCCAATCACGCCTCCAAGAAAACTGTGTACTAGTTTACCATCCTAGGTTGTAGGCAAGAAAACCATTTGCTGAAATGAAATCTGGATGAATTAATAAAACTTTTACATTCTCTAATGAATAATAAAACAAATCTGGATGCTACGTATGGCTTTTTGTATGCTTATCATTTTTTATTTTTTTTTAATAAGACAATAATTATACAACAATACAATTACCCATACTTATATAATATATTAAGATTATGCGTTATGGATTTAAAATTATATAAATTTTAACAAAATAATGAAAATCAAATCTAAAACAGGCAAAACAAATCCTAAACACCAATAATATATTATATTATATATATATAATATATATATATATTATCTATATATATATATATATATATATGGACGGTGGTGAAGGAGGAAGAAACATCGGTGAGGGGCTGGAGGAGATGGTGACAATGGAAGAGGCGAGAACAGATGTCGGTAGTGGAGGAGAGCGAAGGACAAGCGACTGAGAGACGGTTGGAGTAGGGGAAGAAACGAGAGGAGGGCAACGCCACCTCCGCAAAATAAGAGGGAGGCGACGGCCGATCAATGGATCAGAGGATGAGGGAAAAACTCCTGCAGGGATAATATTAGGTTAGGGAGCGGAACCTTTTAAGGTTTAAACTTAAAACTACATATTTACATACTTTTTTTTTTTTTGTTTTTTTTGTTTTTGTTTGAATGCTACTGACTATATTACATACTTGTTTTTGCTATAAAACAATAATAATTTGTAACGAAAATATAATTTTGTTTCTTTAATTAGAACATGTAATCTGCTTTGATACTAATTATAAGGTATTAAGCACTACCAAATATATAATTTTATTTATTTATAGGCTATTGCATATACATTCCGTGTATATATTATAAGATATAAACATTAACAAGTAGCAATTTATTTATAATAATGAGCAATTAGTTCTAAGAGTGTCCTAATTTGACAGCTTCACAGATCACAGATCTTTACTGTTTTATGTTAGACTTGTATAGCAGTCAGGCCATCAGTCTTTTATGAAGTTTCTGTTCCAAACACATAATTTTATCTCCTTTTAGTTAAAGTAATTATTAATTAGTTTTGATTATCCCAATCGTAGGACAGCCCACCGGTCAAATTAACTTTTTTGAATGCTACCCGGTCAAATTAACCTAGTCTTTATACTCTCACATTCTCGCCTTCCCATTCTGAAATCAAGTCAAGTGAGGAATTACTATGCTAAGTGACGGACTCATGCTTCATTTTTTATTTTTATTTTTTATAGAAATTTCATTATAAACTAATGAGAATATATTCTTAATTTCAAATGTTAATTTGATAATTTTCTATTATCACAGTGTCCAAAAAAACTTGATATTCGATCAATTTTTTTAAAAAAGATATATGACATTCGGTATCATCAATTCATCATCATCATTGTGAGACTAATCATCCAGATTCGGTGTGGGCAACACACGCAAATGTGAGGGCACCTATTACAATGTTTGTGATTGTTTGAACTTCAACCTTGCAATTTTTTGAACAGAGACTTAAATGGTTGAGTTCAACATCTTGACATTGAAACATGACAAAACTAATTTGCAAATATTAAAAAGAAATAAATAAAGTTACTTGTTCGTTCCTAATTAATTATTATTTTTAAACATTAGTGTTAAGCACTTGATTTTATGGATATATTAACATTTACTTACCAAGTGCACCAAGTTGATAGATAGTTTTAGTTTTTGTATTTCTTGTATTTTGATCCATATAAGACATGGATAAAAGGTCAATACCCTAGATTGTCAGAAGTAAATTAAAAGAAGCAGTTCATCATTGAACTGAGAACTCAACTCCTTAATCCATTACTCTAAAGCTTCTTCTAACTAATTTATAAATATGTATATTTTCTTATTCTTTTAGTTGTTGATTACATGTGACTTCCTAGTTCTTGCACTGGTACAAGGCCAAGTGTTTGTCATAAAAGAGAAAGATGAACAATGAGTACCCTTGCACACTCATAAGTTTTCTATTACCATTTCCAGTTAGCACTCATTTTGGGGTGTTTGTTAAAAGGCTATTATTCCAAAAAGGCTGAACCCCAACCCTAAGGGCCCCCACATCCTGGCTCGACAAAACATTTGGGAGGATGTAAATCATGGTGACTCAACTGAACATGAACCATAGAGGCTAGACCGGTGCTCACTGCGCACAAGACGCCCCCTCACTTTGAGAGGTTGCTCCCACACTGCCGCTGGTGAGACTAGATCCCTGGTCATTATTCCAAAGTTTCACCCTGGCTATTAGCTGGTTTGGTTAGTGAGTTTAATAGTTGATAGTATTAGTTGATTGTAGAAAAGTGTTTGGTAAATTAGTTGTTAACTGTTAGTTGTTAGCTGATTACATACAAAATAATTTATCAAAAAGCTAATAAAAAAGTTACTTTTGAATAGCTTTTTTAATTTTAGCATTTTAGAACAATAAATTGTTAAAAGCTAATTAATTAAACAATTATATTGATTGTTTAAACCAGTTTAACAGCTAATAGTGGTCAAATAGTAAATATTGACTGATAAATTTACTATTTTACTAAACCGGCCTCTGTGTATCACATAGAGTAAATAAAATTAAAGTAAATTAGCACTACCATAGTACGCTAATACTTTTTTGGTGGTTTAGTATATCATTTATGTACCATATAATATAATGCTGTTATATATGTTGCTCCACGAAGCAGTTTAAAGGTGAGCTTTGGGTAATTGGGTGGTCATCGTAGCTAGCAGACAATGTACTAGGAGACAACAAAAGCTAGCAGAGAAACAATGGTTTCAAGGTAATCTTGTGGGCTGCAAACGTTGTATTCTTGAGAGGGAAAGAATTAACCGGCGCTGGTTTTATAACACATCAACTAGCTCCCCTAGCTCCGTTTTGTTTTTATTTTATTTTTAATTATTATCATCATAATATATATGTATGTCAAAAAAATTTATATCAAGCTTTCTTCCGGGTTAAAGGTGATCAAACTCTATTAGCACGATCCAAACTGAATCATAAGAATAATGGCCGAGTCAGTATGTGGGCACAGGGTAGCTGTCCCGGCCCCCTCCTCCGCCCCACCTCACCTTATATATAGCCATATATGGGTCATTGAATATATATATATATATATATATATTGTGTGTGTGTGTGTGTGTGTGTGTGTGTGTGTGTGTGTAGAGGTTAAGAGGTTGAATTTCTTTGCTTGATTAATTATTTCTTTTTAAATATCTCTTTTATTTTAATTTTTCGTCTTCTGGATAAAATTCTTACTTTGTCACTGATAATAATACAATATGTTATGTACAAAAATTTCAGCAATAGTAATTATTTACAAATTTCACAATTCAACTTCTATAATATTTTCTAATGTTATTATATCTAGGGTAGAATATGTTAATGAATGATCCATGTGAATTCTGACTTTAATAGTATACAAATCTTAAAATATCATATTATGTGAATGGTTAAAATAAAAATAAAAATTATGTGAATGTGATTGGTACACGTAAATACTAACCGTACTGACGAGTGGCGGAAACCATATTATAGTCATATATAATATTATAGATAGATATACACCTTGGTTTACTTTCTATATGGTGGTTGGATTAAAATCTGGAAGATCATTCCAGGGAAGAAAGAGCAATACGCCAATACCATACGTACCAATAATTCAAGAAAAGTAGTAAAAACAGCCAATCAATTTTTTTTGCTTGTTTTGGTATTATTCTTCGTTCGACGGTATGGTGATGCGTGCAATCCACGTGCAAAGCGATGTAATTAATGATTTTAAACAATGTGATAGCGTATAATTATGCATGCATACGTATACGTTTATGTAAATTATTACTAAATTACCAAACATATATTGGTGTCCTAATAAGATTTACTTCTGCGGTTCTCAGTCTCATTCTTTTGACTATTTTTTTTTAAATGTTACTGACTCTATTACATTGTAGTATCTATTTAAATATATTTTCTTCACTGAGGCTTGATCTCATAATCTCCCACATGGGAGAGGTCACTACAGTACATCTGAGCACAAGATGTTTGACCTCATTCTTTGACCTAAATCATTCATCACTCCTAAATGTTCATAATTTTATGAATTAATTTTTTTTAATTAGAATATTTTAAAGTGTTATAATACAACTTTGAATTTCAATCATATTGGATTGGAAGACCGAGTCCAGTATTTTACCATTGAAATGTAGCATCGGTTGTTACATAAGTTTTTTTTTTTTGATTGTTACATAAGTATAAAGAAATAAAGTTGTAAACTGCACTACTAGCTACATTTTGCCTACAGATCACCATTGATAAAATGCAGTTATATATATATATATATATATATATTATATATATATATATATATATATATATATATATATATATATATATATATATATATATATATATATTGTCAGCTGAACAAAGTGCAGTTATAGTTACAAGAATTTGCAGTTGATCTGAGCATAGTATATTCTTGAAGTGTTTAAGACAGATAACATCTGCCAAACTGAATTCATTAGAATACTACAGATTCAGTAGCATATGGATCGACGTTTCCAACGTTAATAACTACTGTACGTAGTATATATTTAGGTGCTGTCGTGCTGATTTTGTCTTCATGGACAAAAGGTGATGAAAATTTTAATTAGCTAATTTAATTTAATAATAAAGTACTCTCTGGGAAATGAAAAGTTAATAAAATAGATTAGAATAAACTAATTAAAGGGATTATTCAAAATTTTCAAATGAGAACTTTTGACAAAGGTACATATGGTGCATCTTAATTGATATAAATTACTACAATAAAAACATACAACAGTACAAAGCATACACCAAACTCATTTGTACTATTGGCAAAAATTTCCCACACCAATTAATACTGGGTTAGTCCGACACTGCTAGTGCTTTTTTGTGTCATTTTTTACACTTATATTAGGCTTCTTTATTTATTTATTTATTTTAAAACTTTATAAATAATAATTAAATAAAAAAAAAGAAATTGAACATTAAATGGTTCATTATATACCTGTTTAGGGTCCTTAAATCTCATTTCTTGATCTATGTTGTTGAAGGGCAATTAGTTGAATAGGAGTGTGTGCATACAAACAACCTGACGCAGCCTATGATGCTACCTCGGTCCTTTTCGGTTGAGACAGAAATGTGGGTCAAAGTATTCACACTATTCCAAATTAAAAATTAACTCCATTTGATACTGCAGATTTCGGTGAAAAAGACATGAATCACCTTGCTATGCAATCACACCCAAGGATTAAACAATTTAAACAACAAAATTATAAACCAAAAGATTTCAAACAAATCATATCACACATAAATTTTATTACACAAAAAAAAGATTTATTTAATACACACCTCGGACAGTGATTACGAATTATATTTTCATTGTCATAAAAAAAATTAAATGAGAATTACATTATTTGTATCTGTTCTTTCCTTACTCGGACTCGCAGCAGATGCATAGGCAGCTAGTTGGATGCAAGTGAAATGGAGAAATGGTCCGTTCACCCCTACTACATATTATTGTCTTGTTCACATGATGAACATGATACTTTAAAAAAAAAACATTTCAATATAAATTTTGGGTTCCTTTTTGTTTACCTATGAACATATTTGTATGGGTCATGTATATATTAACCCTACACATACTATTTAATTAATAATCAATTACTCAATAAATGATGAATATATGTCTAGATAATTTCTTCTTCTCCCAAAAAGTTGAATCCCCAACCTTAAAGGCATCCCACATCCCGGTCTAATAGAGTATTTGGGAAGATATAAATCACGGTGATTCAATATTGGCTCATCAGCAAACATGACCAAATAACGGTGCGCACAAGGAATCTGCCCATATTCGAACCTTGATTTCTTCTCTCAAA